>JASSUY010034248.1:21213-43275 GCA_032466535.1 Forpus xanthops
GTGCTCCAGTCCCCTGATCATCCTCATGGCCCTCCTCTGCACTTGTTCCAACAGTTCCATGTCCTTTTTATGTTAAGAACACCAGAACTCTACACAATACTTCATGTGAGGTCTCACACGAGCAGAGTAGAGGGGCAGGATCACCTCCCTCATTCTGCTGGTCATGCTCCTCTTGATGCAGCCCCTGTGCCAAACCAGTATGCTTTGTTTCATTTCCCTTTTCCTAGGTATCAGCCAGAGCAGCCTAATTTGGCGTACCAGATGGCTAGGACAACAGAGGAGACAGATAACAATGAGTCTGTGAGCACCAGTGAGTCTCAGGCTGGATTTCTGCCAGAGGAGGAGGAGAAGTGTTCCCTCAAAGCCATATTGTGTCCCCCAAATTCAGACCCTTCCAAATTCTCTGGCTCGGTGGTGAACATCTCAACCTTCATCATTGGTAAGCACTGGGCAGTGCATCTTGGAGGCAGTGAGCCAGCTAGTAGGTCCCTGTACTCACTGTGTCAGGAAAGCTCACCTCTTTGCCCTGGTTTTGGTAAGCTCTTCTAACAGCCAAAATAACTGAATATCTGCAGATTATGACTTGAAAAGAAATCCAGAGATGAGGGAGGTGGGTATATAGGGAGAAGGGCATATCTCTCTCATGTGTTGCTGTTTTGTTTGCTAAGCCTTCAGACTCTGCTTTCCTCACTTGTGGTTTTGGTTTTCTTGGTTTTGGGGTTGTTTGTTTGTTGTTATTTTTCTGTTTCTAAAAAAAAAAAAAAGAATCAGTATGCTTTGATGTCTGTTCACAGGTTTCCTTATTGTGGGTAGCTGTATCTTGACTGCTCTTGAGCCAAGTGTTCTGATAAAAGCTATATGGATTATTGCTGCCATCCTTGTTCTCATTGTCAGCTTTGTTATATGGAAACAGCCTGAAAGCAAAACCAAGCTCTCCTTTAAGGTGAGTGTCTTGGGAGGTGTAACTAGAGGTGGGAGGTGGTTGGAGGAGGAAGTACATGTTGACTTGTGTCAGAAGAGAGGTCCTGGCCAAGTGGACATGCAGAGAATATAGGCATGATGTGCAGCACTGTCCATAGAGCTGATGGTTTGAGCTCTCCAGCTATTTTCTCTGTAACCTCTTGTAGTCTGCACTCCTTACAAAAAGGGATATCTTACCAGAGCCAAGCTAAGCCTCTGAGTGTGCTTTCCTCAAGAGGTTAGCATAGATGCTTTGCTGCAGTGTGCAAGTGTAGCAGAAGTAGCACTGTGGCAAGCCTGTTACCCAGCAGTGCCCTGTGGGCAGAAGCAGATTTGGCACAGAAAAGCAGACTGAAGGGGTTAGCTGGGGGGTTGGAATCAGGAGGGGAAGCCTTGCGTCAGATCAGAGATGACAGAAGAGGACTTGCAAAGAAATGTAACTGGTGCTGAAGTGCAGAACAAGCTGTGAGGGCAGAACTTGGTGCAGAGATGTGTCCAGAAGGGAAGGGCAGGGCAGTGCTTCTGAAAGCAGTTGGTTATAGAATATGGAAGAGACAGAGATCAGAAGAAAAAGGGATGGTTTGAAGGGCCATGTCAGATCGTGGATGCAGAGAGAAAGAGAAACCAAGAAGAAGGTTTTGTGTGAGGTACTTGCTAAAAGGTTGTGAGAAAGTGCACTTTCATAGCCTGTTCAGTTCCCAAGGAGATTAAGGGGCGACCGTTCTTTGTTTAACACCCTAAAGTATGAGAAACTCTGTCATTTTCATGCCTTTCCAAGCACACCATCCTTTCTACATTAAACACTGGGAAGTCTGGAGGCTTTTTTTGCCATTATACTCCTGCAAGTCATATTTTGTTACTGATTTCAGGCTATTTCCCCAATTTATTAAGTTAGTTTTGGATTCTAATGCCATCCTCCAAACTGCTGTCATTTTGACTGCTCTTCAATTACAGTTTTTCAGTTAATTTTCTGATTTTAATCATTTAACCCAGCCAGCATTGCCCAGGGTAGTGTTTGAGGCTCTTTTTTGTGGTTATGGTCCCAGAAGTGGAAACAGAAATGTCCAGGAGCAGAAAATTTAGGAACTGTCATCTAGGCTTTTCTGAAGTCACTTCTAAAGAGATCTCTTTGCCTTACACTCCAGATATTTTACCTCCTTCTCTTCCCATCGGCCCCTGCTGTGTCAGAGGAGGGAAAAAATGAGACCTGTCACTGCGAAATCTGTAGTAGCTGTTTCTTATCTCCTTGTGGTGCTTTAGACATTTACAACCTGACTGTCAAGGGATTTTTCTCTAAAGTCTCTCTGGGAATCCGAGGCTGACTGGTTTATTTCTCAATTGTTTTTCTGTATTTCTTTTTAATAGGTAATTTGTCTCCTTTCTCCACTCTTTAGAGACCTTACAGGTCTATCAAGAGCTCTGAGATGCCTATTAATGGTTTAGAGATCACTTCTGCAGTCTCTGGATATATAACTCACCCACTGGCTGAGGGAAATCTCATTTGTCCCTCCTGATGTGACAAAGCCTAATTTAGAAAAATACTCTTCCTCTGCTTTCTAATTTGTGTGCCCATCCCCTTTCTCTAATGATGTGAACAGATACCATAACTGTTTTCTGCTCTTTTGGTGGGGGCATTTTTTTTTGATGCTTAAATCAAGAAAGCTGCTACAACATTTCAACCTGTTTCTTCTTGTAAAGTTCCATTTTCCTTAGGAGTGAAGTTTCTTTTAGCTTCACCATGTTCACAAAGCTTTCTATTGTTATAATTTGACTTTATTGTCTTACTCTTTGATTCTCAGATCACCAAGGCGTTCTAGTACAGCTGCAATATTTGCTGGTTTTCTTCTGCTCTGGGATTATTTGCATTATATTGCTTAATTACTGTGGTACCTGCTGGATGAAGATCCTCAGACATTCCCCTTACCTTCTTCTCCTAGTCTTCAGTAGGTGCCTGTCATGATGCCCTTGGTTTTCTTCTTCTTTCCTTCCCCTACAAATATTTAGCATTGCTGCTTAAATTTCCCTCTTGCCTCCTTCCAGACCACAAAACAAGGACATTCTTACAACAGGTGAACAGCATTGTTCACATCCCTCTCCCATGCAGGGCTGATGTCCTCTTGTTTTGTCTAACCTTGCCTTTTCTCATATCTGGCAGATGAGCAGTTGGTAACAGTCATCACTTTCTGTTTACAATGGATCTGGTATTCTTGCCTGCCTATTAATCATCCCTATAGATGTAACATATCCCTCTTTTCTTTTTCAGGTACCTCTTTTGCCCCTTCTTCCTGTTGTGAGTATTTTTGTGAATGTTTACCTCATGATGCAGCTAGACCTGGGCACATGGATCCGGTTTGCAGTCTGGATGCTCATAGGTGAGTTAGAGAAAAAATGCTGTGTTCAACATTACTAGATTTTGTTAATCAGAAATTCCTTGTAACATTCTAGGGAGGGATTCTGCACTCTCACCATCTTTGGACAAACTTGGTGACTCAGCTGAAGGCATTTAGGCAGCGTGCCTCAAGCTTGTTTTAAATTCAAGTGTCTTGAAGCCTTTGTGAGGATAAAACAACAGCCCGTGAACTATCTTATGGGTCTTGTTACCAACAGGAAACCACAGAGCATTTCTTTTTTGTCTGGTCTTGAAATGCAGTCGAGATGGTGGGCTTTGTGCTTCTGGAGCTGAAGGAGCTGAGCTGCATCTCAAGATGCTCCAAATAGGCATGTGGAGAAGGCTGAATTGCCTGAAACACCCAGGCAATTTATTATGATAAAAACGTAAGTTTGTGAGATCAGCGTCAATGCTGATGGGGTGGATGCTGTAGGTACCTAAATGGAGAAAGAAAGCTCAAGGCAGAAGGGACTCACTGGAAAGTATGAGAGATTTTTCTAATCAGACCACCTTTTGGGGCTGGGATAGATTGTCTTTTAAAAGCCGGTGCCTGTGTTAATGGCTTTTTCCCAAAGGAAGATAGTGACTGTCCTCTAGAAGCCAGCCATCAGGTTGCCTGAAGTTACCCCTGGTGCAACCTGTCTTGTAGTGTGTGTGATTGTTACCTTGCAGAGCTAACAGTGCCCTCTCCCCTTGGCTTCCACAGGTTTTATCATCTACTTTACTTACGGAATATGGCACAGCGTGGAAGCCACCTATGCTGCCTCAGCAGATGCGGAGAGAAACACGGACGTTGGCTCAGAGAGCTGTAAATGACTGCATGTTTGGCTATGGGCAACTAGGGAATGGCTGCAGTGAAGGAAGCTTTGCAGTGCGGGTCCTGAACCAGGTTATGTCTGGTTAATCAGTGATGCAGGAATAAGGAAGCATAATGCAGGACTCCCCAGCCCTGTTGCTGCAGCTCTACTCAGTCTGCTTAGTAGCCCAATTCAAAGGGAACACAAGGAAAAAAGCCACACCTCTGGCATACTCCTGGCAGCACTCTCAGCTAATCTGGGGCTATGCACTTCCCCTCCTCCCTCTTCTGCGTTTTATTTTTTTCCCAGTGTGTAGAAAGAAAACTGCTTCTGTGTGCCAGTTAACCCTAAATGCTGCTATGAAACCAGGCCTCACCAAGGTCTTTCTTTCAGTAGCCCCAGGAATTACCTCCCCACAGACACTCTACCTGATTTTGAAGTGCTACTGTCAGGTTTAGAGCAGGTCCGTCCTTCACCTGATGTGAGCTGTAGCCCACGTGTACGCACAAGAAAAGGTTCTCTCCAAACATCAGCTTTCACCTGGTTAAGAAAGCACCTGCAAGACTTGCATTCTTTAAAGTATCGGATCTCATAATTCTTGTTGTATTTAACTTTTTAACTGCATACTTGTATGCTTTAGGCACATTGCTGCTGTAAAATGCTGGGAGGGTTGCTGGTCACTGCTTGTTGGGTGGTCACTTGCCAACACACAGGTAGTGCCAACAGGTGTTTCTGCTTATATGTTCAGCAGAGGGATTGACAGGTTTCATTATGAAACTATGTAGTGCAAGAACTTGAATGGCTTGAAAAAAACAGGTGTCTCCAAAGAGCTGTCCTACCTCTTTGCCTCAGAAATCACTGTGGCTGCAGTGGTGGGGTGGCTAGTAGAAGTGAGCCCAGCTCTGACAACAAGCACAACCCTGTTTTCCTCTCCTTGCAGCAGTTTTATGTGCTGGCTGGGTGGCATTAGCAAAGGATTTGGCCATGGGACTTTGATTTGGCATTGGTAGGTGGAGCACGTTTCACTCCTGAGATGGGAAAGCATGGGAGGATCCTCAGTGGCTTGAACTTCTTCCATGAGCAATGCCTGGTGTCTACCCCCTGCCCAGGAGAGGGCTGTGGGGGTGTGCAGGGGCTCCTTGGTCCTGGTAGAGTATGCAGGCCAGAAAACACTGCTGAGCTCTAGGGTCCAACTTGCTGAGAAGAGCTTTCCATTTGTGGCTGGAGATCATCTCCAGAGCTGGGCTCTTGTGAAAGGTGGGAAATGAGAATTCAAACCAGGGTCTGTTTGGTTAACAATGCCTTGGTTTTGCTGTAAGATGAAACATTTCCTTAATTTCTGCATAATGGTTTTCCCAAGACAGATTCAGTACCCCAAAAAAAAAAAAAAAGAAAAAAAGTCTTGTTAAAGCATAGGTAAGATGGGCATTGCCCCTGTCATATAACTGATTTCAGTTCAAACAGGGGAGGGAGGTTTAGGTTGAATATAAGTAAATTCTTTACTGTGAGAGTGATGACGTACTGGAGCAGGCTGCCCAAGAAGGTTGTGGCTGCCCCATCCCTGGCAGTGTTCAAGGCCAGACTGGGCAGGGTGTCCCTGCCCATGGCAGGGGGTTGGAACTAGATGATCTTAAGGACCTTTCTAGTCCAAACCAGTCTGTGATTCTGGATTCACGCTTCAGCTTGTATTGAAAAACAAATAATAGAATGGTTTAGGTTGGAAGGGACCATGTGTTCCAGCCTCCCTTCTGCAGCCAGGAACATCTTGACTAGATCAGATTGCTCAAAGTCCCATCCAACCTGACCTCAAACACTTCCAGTGATGCATCATCCCAGATCACCTCTCCTAACCTGACTGGATGCTTTCCTGGGTGTCTGTCCTCCACACTACTGCCTCTGAACACTGGACAGTTTTTAATCTGTTTGTCAACGTGGCTGTTGCTGACACAGGGACAGGCTTTTGTCCCTGTTGTTCAGTTGGAGAACTGAAGGACAGACCCCTGCATGACTTAACCAGAGTCTCACTGGGCACCTAGTACAGCAGAAAGGGGAAACAGGCCATCTCCTGGGTTACACGGCTAGACCGTGATTTCTCACAGGTCTCCAAGAGACACTTCATAACCTTTCTGCCCACTAAGGAGTTTTAGGTTCCTTCTAGTACACTGGGGACCTCTTATTGGCAGGGTTGGAACTGGGGGGAGTGAAGGCAATGTGTCCAGGATGAGTTTTGAGTGCAGTTCACTCTACAAAATGAAGTCAGGGTCAGCTCCAGTCCCTGGGGCTTGACCATCTACCAAGCCTTTGCTCCCCCAGCAAATACAAAGTCTTACTCAAGCAGGGAGAGAATAATATGGAAATTAAAAGCCGCTAGGTTGAGGTCTGTTTTGTTTAAATACAGGCAAGGTCAATACACTCCATAGCCTCCCAAAAAGCACTGAAGATATGGTGGGAGGGGAAGAAGACGAAAACTCAAAGGGGAGCAAAGTTTCCTTTTGTACCAAAAATGTAAGGATATTTTTCCCTACCTTGGGTACCAGCTTCTGAGCAATTAAGACATTCAGAAGTGACCCTATGGGGGTGAATTCTGACTGGAAGTGTGTCTCCAAAGAAAATGATTTAAGAATATGCAGATTTCTTGCTGTATGGAAACTCTTTTTAATTATTAATATTAATATTTTATTATTAATATTAACTTATTTTTGTTATCTGCCTAGGGATCTGGTTTGGTATTTATATTCCATAACTTTGTTTCAGCTTTTGTGGCATATAATAGCAGTATGTAGAAGAAGGGGAAGTCCTGATGGAGTCATTTTTCATCAGTTGCCTTTTCTCTGAGAAAATTAAAGGAAAAGCCTTCTGTGTCAGCAGATTTGGTATTTAAATGTGCTGTTACCTGTATTAGACCCAGAGCTGATGGAGGTAGGGGTCCTTAGTCCCATCTCCCACTGCTTCATCTTGGCATGTTCAACCCATCAGTTCCCTTGTGGTTGGTGCTGCGCTCTCTTTGTTGCTACTCACCAGATACAAGGATTCAGAGGTAGCCTGCAGCCCTGCCCAGTGACAGGGAAGCGTAGGTGTCTCCCTGGCTCTTTTGTCTACCTGCTTCCCCTGTGTCCAGCTGTATCTGGGGACATCCTGACCTCCTCCCCACATGACTTGACCTGGGAGGTAGACCAGTGAGGAAGCAGTGAATTAGAGCTGCATACCCTGCCCCATCCCCTCCTGGCTGCATCCATCCCTAGCTTGTATGTTTTACAAGCTGAAAGCAAATTTTACTGCTTCCTTCTAGGACAACATCAAGGACTTTGCTGAACGGGTTGGGTTATACTATTGTATTTTTTTACCTTCCTGCTGATGTCTGTATGTAACGTAGATGAAGCCAGGTGTCTCTTGAAGACACGCAACTGCTGCTATAACCTTGCTGTTGTGGACAATATGCTTTCATTCATTTGAGCTTTTCTTTGTAAATAATGCAGTTATTTTTTCCATGGGAATGTTTTGTGCAGATGCAGGGCATTTTGCTGTATGAAGGGGTGGGAATAGAAAAGCAGTATGTTTCCTTGCCATGAGAATAGATCTGGTTTTGCCAAAGCCAGGACAGTAAAAATGGCCTGCCTGATCTTTTGAGGGAGGCTCTGGCCTGAAGGACTGACCTTGTTTCAGCATATTTAGTTGATCCCAGTCTGCTTGGTAGAGAGGAGCCCTCCAAGTGAGCTGCTGGAAGGTCCTGCTGATGGCCAGCTCACAATGGGTTGAGGTGGGCAGCACCGAGGCTGCAGCTTGCAATCAAACAGCAAATCCAGATATGTAGCCAGCCAGCCTTTCTCCATGAAAACTACTGCCAAAACAGCTTTTCCCCACCCCTCCCAAATGAAGTGTTTGTGCAAAAATTACTAGCTTTTGCTTATTTGCTTACCACTTTCTTTGGTCACTAAAAATCATTACTGTCCGGGTTTCAGCTTCAGTTTGCCCTTTTGTCGTCCTTCACGGTGGATGGAGTTCACTCTGTCTGTGCATTGAATGCCTGTGCTGGATGTCAGGCAGATATCTGTTCATCAGGAGGGGGTATGGGGCTGACCCCCTGCCCACCAGCTCTATCTGAGCATGGCAGGGACCATGGTGTGCTGCAGACAAAGTGCTGTGGTTTGGAGCCATTCGTGCTTGGTTAACAGTAGGGTAAGGGGGCTGCAGGGGACCATGCTGGTGAAAACACTGCCACATGTTGCTGGTTATTGCCAGGTTTTAGAAGGGTAAAGTTTTAACTGGCAGTGCTTACTGTGGACACTCATCCTTCATCCATTCCAGAAGAAAACAAACTTCTATTCATAGTGTACAGAGGGTGCCTGTCACTGCCTGCTGCCCCTGTTCCTACTAAGAGACCAGAAAGCAATATGATAGGATATTATGTTTATATTTATAAAATATGCTGCTTTGGTGATTGCATTTTATATACTAATGAATTCCAGTGGGATTTCTTAGATTCTCTCTGCCCCCATCCCCAAAAGCCATGTACACTGAACATTGCTGTCATCTGCCCAGATGAATAAAGGATGATGTGCAGGTCTGGCTGGCTTGAGGGGCTTGCTTTGGAAAGGAGGAGCAGGAGTGGTGCAATTTGCATACAGCAGGCTCCCCTGCATGCAGCTCAACATCCTCACCTTTCAAATGAAGCCTCTTGCCTCTGGGAGAAAAGCATCTCTTTAAACCCTTGAACAACCTTATAAAGTCCATAGGCCTGACTTTACAGGCAGGTTCTCTTTCTTCCTTACTAAAAAGTTGCACTTCTTTAAGGCTAAATCTCTGTGTACACAGTGCACCATCACTTACTCCTCACAGCCACCTCCCCTTTCCACAGGTCCATCAGCCTAATTTGGGATGCCAACAAGTCAGCATCCCAGAACTGAGCTGAAGGCAAAGCTGCCTCACCGGTGCCGCTGGTTACTCTGCCTGCTGCTGCTCAGCTTGTGGTTTGTCATGCATTTCCCACTGCAGCAGCAAAGCCTCATGCATAGATTCCCCAGGCTGCCTTACACTGTGCTACGGTTGCAGTGGGGTCCTGTGAGGTGTCTGACACCCAGCTGGAAACCAGATGATCCTGGAATGTCTCTGCCAGCAAGAGCCAGACCTCGGTTTCTCTCAGGGTATTTGTCCTGGCTCGCGCTCCAGGACATGAGGTTCCTCTGAGGCCAGCGAGAGACACCTCTTCCTCTGATGCCATGCAGGGCTTTGGCTTCGGCAGAGGGACTCGTGGGCTTGAGACAACAGTGGGAAGCAGAGGGTTGGTTCCCTTGCAGCACAGTTGTGCCTTCCAGCAGTGCTGGGCACAGGGAGCAGGAGGAGCCGCTGGCAGCCCCGAGGCAGTGTGCTGGCAAACCTGGTGTGAGCTTGGGGCACACGTGTCAGCAAAGGGGTTGTTACTGACCGAAGCCATGGAAGAGTCTGTATATTTTTATTTTTTAATTATTAAGCAAAATGTAAATACCTTTCTGTTGTCTGATGGTCTATTTTCCTAATGATTTCTCAGAATTTCTTATGGGCGTAATAAATAGTTTTAATGCTTGTTCTGCAAACAGGTCTGGTTTTTATCCTTTTTTAATCTTTCTTTGGGTTGGAGGTTTTTTGGGTTAGTTTTGGTTTTTACTACGTTCATGTAGCGATTAAAGCCTTAAGTTTTACGATGTGAACCTTGCCCCAGAGCACAGCACGGGTGTGCAGCTCCTTTTTATCCTGGCAACACTGTAAATAACTTCTCCCCTGAATGATGCTTTTGGAATTTGGAAGTTCACTTGTAATTCTGTGATACAGCATTAAAACATATTTCTCAGTATCCAGATAAATGATGCCTGTTGTTTGCCCTCCTTTGTAAGCCTGGTTCCCATGTCTGGCTGGCTGTTTGAGTTTCTGCAGGAGGCCACTTGCTGTAGGAGCTGCTCATGTTAACTGCCCTGACTTAGATCTGCTGAGGCAGGTGGGACAATACGTGGTGTGAGGGACTTGCTGCAGGCTGGGGTGGATGCTCAGCGCTGAGCAGCTTGTTGGTGCTGGCACTGAGGCAAGTCTCTCCCTGTCTTCTAGTACCGGTTCAGGTAGTAGGTGGGACTTCCCAAACCTGCCTAAAATTTACCCTGGTGGTGCGAGCTTCATTGGCATTGCAAAGGTCACATGTCTCAGGAACTTGGGGCTGTGTAATGAATGAAGAGTTCTGCTCTTTTCTGTGGGGTTTTCCAGGATAGGATCTGCGGGACAGCACTGACACAACCAGGCAGAAGTCTTGTCTGCTCCCTGCCACCACCTCATCCTGCTTGTGTGTCCTGCTGTAAATGAGTCAGTGGCCCCAGGAGCCCTGCTTTCCTTCTGCTCTCAGTCTTGGTCCTTCCCATAGCTTCCTCTGTGCCAAGTGAGCCAGGGGCCTACCTGAAAGACTATCCAGGAGGATGTTACCAGGCACATTCCCGAGGTCGGGTGTGCCCTGGCTCCTCTAATCCTTATGGCAAAGCCTGAGGAACTCTGCTCTCAGTAGAAGGGCAGGGCAAGGGGAGGGTGTGTTGAAACAGCAGCAGACCAATGCATTAAGAGAGTGGGTGTTTGCTGCTGTGCCTGAGCCATGGGCTGAAATGTTCCCCTTGCCACATGCTGAAGCATGACACCTTAATAAAAACACTGCAGAAAACAATCCCTGGTCTCACAGGAGCCTCAACAGCTCAGGAAGCGCCCTTAGAAAAGGGATTAATGGGAATTTTGATCTAATGTATAGCCTGTTCTCCTTAGTTGGGTAACTCAACCGAGCCACCCTGCTGTCAGGAGGCCTGTGTCACTGTCTAGCTTCAGTCTTTACTGTACTGGGGTAACCTTCAGTGGGGTTTCACATCTAATCCAGCTTCTGTGTGCACAAACATACAAAAACGCTGCAGGACATGCTGGTTTGTATGCGTCAGCCCATATACGTGCTGGCGCATGTATTTATTATCAGGAATATATTACACTTATCTGTACATCATAACTGAAATAATACAAACTCTTTCTGTCATCATTAGCCACCATTATCATAGTAAAAGGGACCATGGAACTCCTGCTGCATGGGAAACTGTACAGAGGCTCCTCAGCGTGTCCATGGGACACAACCACCATCAGTGCAGACATAAAATACCTGATTTTGCACTTGATAGTTTTTCCTTTCCTTCCCCTGCCTGTCATCACCACAAGCCTTTGACGCTGGGCATCACTGAGTCTGGTCCATATCCTCAGCTATTGAGGTGCCATTTGAATGGGACCAAGTGGCACATTCCCACAGGAGAAAGGAGCTATCCTGGAGCAATCCATGCCCCCAGCTCATGCCAGCTCTCCTGCTATCCCACGACTGTTACCCACTCCCAGCGCTGCTGTCTGGAGCTGCTCCAGAGCAGCAGGCTCTTTTATTGCAGCCTTCTGCATCAAGTAAAGATTAACCAAATCAAACAGCATCTTCTGAAGACATAGGGGCAATAAAACCCTTTTCTGCTTAGTGCTGGCTGCGTTCCTCTCCTGCCAAAGGCCACACTACCCTGCCAAATGGAAAAGCCCCTGCTGTGGCTATGGTATTTGGGAAGTCTCCAGCCCTCCAAAACCAAAAGCTTCTCCTCGCTCTCCTTTGAGCAGGGATGGCCAGGAAGCAAGGATAGAGATGTGGCCTGCACACTGCTGGGAATGACATGGCCACTTTGCATGGTCACAGCCCGGCAAGAGCAAGGGTTCCCGGCTTGGCCATGCACTCTGGGATCTTCATCCCCTGGGAGTGGCTGCCCCACTCCACAGCTCCTCTGGCACACAGGCAGTGGGGGACAGGACAGAGGGAGAGCAGGAAAAAGGAATAACCTTTTCTGGGAAAAAAGTCCATGTTTCTGGGCTTGCACCAGAAGGAGCCACCCTTCACACCCCTGCAGGGATGGGTGGCTGCCTCCCTTCTGGTCAGGCAAAACTTCCTGCAGCTTTACTAGCATTTGGGCAGGCCCTTGAGGCTGTGCCAAGGAAGAATCCAGTGAGAGGCAGGATTGAGAGGCAAAAGGAAAAGGGTTGGTAATTATACCAAATGAAGGTGAAGCTGGGATTGGTCCCAGTTTTCCCAACGTAAAGGCCCCACTCCCAATTCACTGCTGGAAGCATCTCTTGCATATGAATTTAAACCAACAAAGGAAAGCACCAGAAATAGAGGGAAAGAATAGGCCAATAGTATGTTCTAGTGTGTTTAGCATGGGAAAGCTTAGATTAGCATCATGGTGACAACTCTGGTTGTATCATCTCTCATCCAGCTACATCCTGGGCTGCATCAAAAGCAGTGTGGCCAGCAGGTTGATGGGGATGATTCTACCCCTCTACTCCACTTTACTCCACCTGGAATGCTGGAGTCCTCAACACAGGAAAGATATGGACCTGTTGGAGAGGGTCCAGAGGGGGCCCGCAAAAATGATCAAAGGGCTGGAACGCCTTTTGTATGAGGAAAGGCTGAGAGTGTTTGGGTTGTTCAGCCTGGAGAAGACTCCAGGGAGACATCATTGTGGCCTTTCAGTACTTAAAGGAGGCTTAAAAGAAAGATTGAGAGATATTTTACCAGGGCCTGCAGTGACAGGACAAAGTGCATTGGTTTAAAACTTAAAGATGGTAGTTTTACATTAGATATTAGGAAGAAATTCTTTACTGTGAGGGTGCTGAGGCACTGGCACAGGTTTCCCAGAGAAGCTGTGGCTGCCCCATCCCTGGCAGTGTTCAAGTCCAGGCTGGCCTGGGCTTTGAGCAAGCTGCTCTAGTGGAAGGTGTCCCTGCCCGTGGCAAGGGGGTTGGAACTGGATGAGCTTTAATGTCCCTCCTAACCCACATCATCCTATGGTCTCATGATCTCATTGTGTCAGAATTGTATTGGCAGGATGAAACATGGCAATGCAGTATTGCAGATATCTGTGCATTTAGCAAGTATAAAAGTGATTTAAATTGTACTTAGCAAGAAGGGGCTTTGTGTGCATGTGTGTGCTAGGTATCTGTCTTACTTTCAGGTTGTATTTGCTGGACCTACTAAAATCTAGTAATGCATTTCAACAGTATTAGTGTGGCATGAGCTATTCTAACAAGATGCTCAGTTTACTCAGTATCACAGTATCATGCAAAAGCTGCTACAAAATACAGTTTTCTCTAAAAAGGAGGAAAAAAAACATTTTTTGTTTCTTTCAAACACTGTGGAACAGGTCACAGACACACTGACAGTGATTGAAGCTGTATCTAAGCTGCAGTCTGTGAATCTTGAGCGCTTCCCAGGAATGCTGAAGGCACAGCTCCTACAGCAGCGTATGGCAGTGCTGTGCAATGCCACCCTGTGAGCACTCCTGCACCACGGATTTGCTGCAGGGAACATCTCCTGCTTGCCTTGACCCTGGTGCTGGGAGCAGGAATGCATGCAGGCTCTTGGCCCCAGGCTGGATAGAAAAGCATCCTACAGGTCCTCCTGTTTTAATAGCTACGCTCAGGGATGTTTTTTGCCTGCTAGCAGTGTCCATGGGGGCCTGCAGCCTGTTCCACCCCAGCCTCTTGTTGGCTTTGCCACCCCATCGTGTGGGGGTCACCCCAAGCATGGGTGGATTTCTTTGCTTCTAGGTAGGAAGTTAAAGGTAGAAGTTAAAGGTAGTTTAGCCACTCTTTGCCGTGAATGTTCAAAGTGCTCGGTAACTTTGGGTAAGCTTTAGCAATCTGAAATAACATATATGTGTGGAAGGAACATAATTCTGACCTTGTCTGCGCCCACGTATTCCGCTGTACTGTGTTTGGTGTTTCAGCTGGGAGGAGGCTAGAGCCCTAGCAGGTGCCCATTATCTCATCCCCATACTGGAAACCTTTTGTCCAGCAAAGGTTAAGGATGAACAACCTGTTTTCTCCTTCTTGCTTACAGGACTTGAAATAAATCAAAATGGGCAGGAGCCTACAGCCAGAGGTTTTGATTGTATCCAAACCAGGACAAGGTAAACCAAGATAAGATCTAACTAGGATTTAAAGACACTAAAATTGAAGCACGTTAACCAGTAACCTCTATCAAATTTGCTAAAAGCCTCATGTTTCTCACCTCTAGCCTATCTCCACTAACAATATCAATGCTCAGATTTAAAAAGCGGTAAATGGTATGTGTATCTTATCTGGTGTTCAATGCAAAGATGATGGTTTCGAAGGCAGTACTGTCTCAGAATTTCAGAGTCGCTGGTGTTCATGTTAGAGTACCACTTGGTGGTCGTTTGGAAGGCGCTTCTACTTCTGTGTAACTTTCTTCTAGGTTGGGTATAAATATTCCTGGGAGGCTGAACAGAAATGCATTTCATTTAGATGCAAGTCTTAGGCACAAGTTAGAAAACTGCTGACTAATGAAAATATATCAGCACTTAGGAGTATCCAATATATAAAAAATGCAATTCAGAACATCTGCAACTACATATATATGTGTGTGCGTCTATATATAGGCATAAAGGTACAGTACGTACATGTATATAAACACAGACACATATACAGAAATATTCACAACTCGAACTGTATTTGTAACTAACCTGAAATACTGCAGCAAAAGTTCGTTCTGATGAACCATTAATAAAGTATTTTCCAACTCCTGGCTCTAACCATAGTTATAACGTTAACATCTCAAACTAAGCGTTTTGCTATCCTAATTTTCTGCTGTCCTAGCTTTTTGCTATCTTTTCTTGCTACCCTAATCAACACACCAGAACCAAGAGCTCCTGTATGGGGACTATAAGAGTACCCTGCCTAGTGTAAAACTATGCAGCTACTGAGCATGCTTGCAGCCGTGAGCCCTGGGTGCCTGCTGATGGTAATAGTTCCTTGGATGGTAACATTTAGCAGATCAGAAATTCATAAAAGGCAGGGAACCTCCAGCACTGAGAGCTCAATCATCGCCGCAAGGTTCTGACTTTTGCTGGAGAGGAGTTCTCTGATGAGCAGCGATAAAAAGAAGTGGATGATGAGGGGGGGAGTTTCACAGGGCTCACGGCATCTCCCTCCTGCAGCTTCCAGAGGAGCTCTTCGTTAGTCCTGCTCAGCTTCTTCTTCTCCTCCACTTCTTTCTCAACGTACTCTTGAAGATTAGCGTTCTCCTCTGACAGTTGCCTGGAGAGAGAAGCAGGACAGCATGTAAGGTACACCAGTGCGAAGACGGTGGCATTGATGGAACTAGCACTGCGCAAGAGGCAAGGCCCTGAGCACCTCCTTCCATCCCATCCCATCCCATCCCATCCCATCCCATCCCATCCCATCCCATCCCATCCCATCCCATCCATCATCTGCCCCTAGGGCTGGAACTGAGCTGCCCAAGTTAGACATAGTTGCCCCATGTCTTTTCACTGCTGGGTGAGAAAGGTATCTCCGCACATGACAGCTGCCCTTCAGTGTCTGACTCTGCCTCCAGGGGTGCCTGTGTCATTGCCTTATGCCTCTTCAAGGCACCTCAGCTGACAAAGTATGTATGGGGTGAGTTCCAACCTTCCTCCATGGCCTCATGCAACTTTCAACATGATGTGTGGAATGCAAAGGTGCCAATGGCTTTGTGTATTGACCACATACTCCAGACACTTTAGAAATGGCCATTTTCCCATACAAACAACAAAATAAAATTGGAAATTCCTAAAAGAAATGCCCATGTTCACACCCAGCTTTGGGCACTGTCAGCTGGAGAGACTTCAGAGATGGCCTCAGGTACTTAGCCTGGGGATGTAGGTAAGTACAGTGGTTTCAGAGGTTCTCTTCCCATCAGTGTTTGCTTGTGGCTAAGTTGATTTTACTTCTCCAAGAGCTGCCGTGCAATGAAGCTCACTGGGGCATTATCTCCCCTTGTTCAGCACACGGAGGAAGCAGGTGCCCAGCATGGAGTTCTGGCCTCTGCACAACTTTTTCACTGCCACAGCAATTTCTATCTGCCAATGTGCCCATAAACCTCTATGCAGCCAAACCCACACCTGATGGGCCCAAGAGCACTGGGTCAGCAGGCACTTGTGCTCCATGCACCTGCAACCCTTGGCCTGGGCTTCTGTTCCTGCACCAAGAAGACCCCATTCTTCAGAGATCAACCCAGCATGGCCTGCCCCAGCCTGCAGATAGACAGCAAAGAAGCAGTACAAAGTGCAGGTGGGCTCCTTAACCAGTGCTTCCCCCTGGCTTCAATGCCTCGTTCCAGACACCTTTACCCTGTGGCATTTCACAACCCAGACAGCCCATTGATGCTTGTAATGCTGCCCATTTTTTCCAGAGCAGCATAGCAGCTAGAGCAGTCCCCAGAGGGTGATGGTCCGGGGGTTTAGGCCTTCTGTATGATCAAAGATGAAAATCCAAAGTCCCAACTCTGTGGGACTCTCACCCTTTTTTCTCAACCGTTCCACCAAAGCTGTGCCATGAGCAAGACAGCATCTGTGGAGTGGCAGAGCAAGAGCAAAGAAGTGAGACAGCAGTTGCATCCATGACTCTTTTAACCAGCTGCTACTGCATGCAAAAGGAAAGGACACTGCACTCTCCATGCTCCTCATTTTAGATGATGTCCTGATGCAAGATGCAGCTCAGCTTCAAAGCCTTCCCTCCCCTCTGTTAATGGTTGTGAGGCTATGGGTCCTTTACCAGCTCCTTCCTCCTTGGTCCCAATGAACCCTCTATTCCTGACCACCCAAGACAGGGAGGTGTTTTCCCCAGAATGCCCTAACCCTGGGGATTTGGGGCATGGAGATGTCCTAAGGACACCACAGCCTCAGTGAGTCTGCTCTCATCTTACCAGGTGACTGGTTTTAAAAGATATGGGGCAGGGCAGGCAGAGTGTGGGACCTGATCCAAAGGTCTTCTGGGCATGTGCTGGCAACATCACCATCCCAGAGGATGCGTGTGACAACACTTTCCTTCTGCAGCCTATTACACTTGGCCAGAAGCCAGGTCCTGATGTGATCCGCCTGGGGCAGCTCTGTGCATGTATCTATTGTGATTTACAGGCAGCTTAGGAATAAAACGGGGAGGCAGCTAACCTCGCCCCCAGCTGCTGGGTGTGGATTTTGGATACACACATGGGATTCTGCCCAACACCTTCCCTGGGTATAGCCTGAAGCAGATGTCATGGACTGCTGGTCCTCTCTCATGTCATCAGCAATCTTGGGGGGGGGGGTATTTCTAATTTTGTTTAAAAAAAAAATTATAAAGAATTTCTGCTTTTTTAGCCTTGATTCCTACAGCACTGAAGCTGAGGTGAGCACAAGAGTGTCTGTTCCTTTCCCACCCCTGCACCAGTTTTGAGCCACGAAGCACTGGCTGGTAGGATCCAGGGATTAAAGGACATAAGTTGGCAGCAGTTTTCAGAAAGCTGCTTGCGTGGTAGAAGAGGAAAATCATATTTGCAGTCCCTTTAGGGAACCAGCTGTGTCATGAACTCATGGTCTAACAGGCACAACAAAGTCCACATGGGAGCTCACCCTGAAGAAATAACTCCTTAGGAACTCTTGCTACACATGGAATTACTTTTTCTTTTGCAGTGTCTAACAAGACTGTCAGTAAGTTATACACAAATCCCCACTACATCCTTTTCCAGCCAGCTTTCATAAATACATAGGACCTTAGAATCATAGGCTGACTTGGGTTGGAAGGGACCTTAAAGATCATCCCTGCTACGGGCAGGAGCACCTTCCACTAGACCATGTTGCTCAAAGCCCCATCCAATATGACTTTGAGCACTGCCGGGGATGGGCACCTGTCATTGGCACAGGGATGAGTGCCAATGTTTTGCCACTCTCCTATTGAAGAAGTTTTTGCTAATGTCTAATCTAAATCTCCCCACTTTCAGCTTAAAGCCATTTCCCTTGTCCCTATCACTACAGTCACTGAGAAGATAAAAGCACATGCCTTCCTTGCCTTTGTGCATCTCTTAGTGTGTGACTGGCTGGTAAAGCTCATTTGGGTATTGGGAACAGGCTTGTCACACCAGCACAGACCTCAGAGCACAGCAAAGGGCTCAGCTCCCTCTTCAGCTAAAGGCACTGCTTGGACAAAATGCAAGGGCATCCCAGAGCCCATCAGCTTGTATCAGCTTTGTTTACAGTGGAGGGCTTCATGCTGCTTGCTAGAGGCTTGGTAGGATGCATGTTATCAGTGTCCTCTGGAGTGTCTCACACAATAGACTTTGCAGCACCAATGAACGCTGCAGTTTGCTGGCAGAGGCAGGCTGCAAGTTATTCATATTGTCTGCAGCTGAGTCTGGAGACATCCGAGCAGGAAAGAGCCATGCAGCCAAATGCCAGTGAGCACATCATGCCGCATGTGGGCATGTCTCCCAGGGAGACCCACTCTGGCACATGGATGGAGGAAACTTGTCACGCTGCTCATTTTAGCCTTGTGCACATTGCACTGGGAATTCACACTGTGTGACGTGATGGGACGTGAGTGGACACAGGCAGAGCCAGCTTCACGCCACCCAGAGACAGCTTGCAGAGCCAGCAGTGCTGGCATCCTCCAGCAAACCCTCTGTCTCCAGCTCAGCCAACCTGAGTCTGCTGCTGCTGCACCATGGGGAGGACATGAGCAGATGCAGCATCGTTGCTTGCATACAGATGTCCATTCAGTACCTCTTCATTATTCAGTGTAAAAGCAAATGTGTTCTCACTGTGTAAGTTTGTATCTTGAGATATGTGTTCCAATTTTAGAACTAAACCATCTAGGGAAACCTTTATCCTCAGCACTGCAGGCTTATGGTTAGACATATTCCTCTCCCAGCCTCCCAAACAAATCACAGCCATAAAACCACAGAGGTCTGCAGGGGCACAACAACATGATTGGGATGCAGGAGAAGTACTTGTGCTGCATGCTCAACTCACATTAAAAGCTCTCCCAAAAAGCCTGGAGGTCAGTAGGTGTTGGGGTTATGCTGACAGATACTAGACACCGTCCTGATCATCTTCATCTCTAAAGTGCTGGAAAACTCCATTCCTCAAACATCCCCAGCCCAAAGGACAAAAAAGTTCTGGTTGATTTGAAGGGAGAATCTGATATGTTGGGAAATCTGATGAATTATTCAAACGCTTGGGGAGGTCCCCGCAGGGACTCTGTGGAGCTCCTGTGTCCAAAGCTGGTGCATGATCTATATACAAGGTACTTCTCCCTGCCTTTGTACCTGCCCTTAGCTGTGACTGGAGAACAATCAGTGGTGCTTCCCTCAACCCCCCTCTTTCCTCTGGGCCCCACTTCTGTCCATGCTGCAGACGTTGGCTTTGCTCTGCTCCCATCCCTCCTCCCAGTGCCTCTGGGCTGCCTCTGCACTCAAAACTCCAGATCAGCAGAAATTGCTCTAATCTGCACTGTTCCACAAGGGCAGCTCCCTGAGCCCTTCATGCTGCACTACAGGCAGTGACAGTACAACAGAAATGAGCAGTCAGGGTGGCCACTGCTGCCAGGAAAGCACATGTTTTAATAACTCTAGCTTTAAAGCCCTGGCTAACACTGTCCCTGTAGCTGTTCCTCAGAGCTGCACCCAAACTATTAACTGTATTAACTGTGGAAAATCACTGTCCTCTGAACTGACTTTCCAGATCAACCTCAAGAACTTCTCCCAGAAGATGTTCTTGGAAACCAGTATCTACACACAGGCAAGAAGCAAAGCCAGGTGCTGGCCATGGAGGGTGCTGTTCACCCAGCCAGAGACAGGCAGCTGCAATGCAGAGATGCCAAGCATTGACCCAGACACCCTGGCTGCTATCACAGGCGTAGAGAGAAACTGCCACTTCTGGACCACAACTCACTCAGCCCCAATCATTGAACTGGTCTGGGGAAACAGACATTTAAATCCCTGTTTTCCCTCCCCAAGCACAGCAAGGCTGCAGACACCCACCTCAGACAGCAACATGTGTGTTACAGGTATTTAAATCAGGTGAGAGGAAACATCCTCACCCAATCTGAATGTTAGTTCAAGCAGTGATGTCCTTTTAAAATATCTACATGCAAGAGACAATTTTTAAAGGCTGAATCACTAAAGGAGACACTGGAAAGAAAAAAAAACTAAATCAGAGCTGAGATGCTGAGACTTTAAAAAGTCAGCTAAAAATTAAATTGCATTTGAGGCCAATAGCACTATTTCTGGCAACAATGACAGATACGCAGCTTCTGTACTAGGACAAGTTCAGCTCCAGCATCTCCCCCTGGTTCCCCTTCCTCCTGGCTCTGTGGTCTCTTGCCTTATAGCAGACTGTAATCTGTCTAGAACAGTGACTGTCCTACTCTTCTCTTTCTATACCACCTAACACAAGGAACCTTGTCACCTTTGTCAAGTTGTGACAAGGGTACAAACAGTGTAGATGAGAAAACCCACCAAAGGGTAACCCAATCTGTGTGACAGTGGCATCATTAGGATGTCTCTTCTGAAACTGTCCCGTTTCCCACCCTCATTACTCATTGGTTAATGGGTTTCAGGGCACTGACACTGAGATTAGAAGCCACTGGCAACTTTTCTTTCAGCATAATAATCATGGGAATGCACAGACAGATACATGGCCTTCCTTAACGTTAAAGTAAGCAAACCCCAATATCAAAGAGATTGGATAAAACAAGGAGAACAGGACACTGATGCACTCTCAGGAAAAATTAAGTTTTTTCCCTTAGGAAATAAGTGTCAGCCTTGGGCAGCTAAGATCTGGAGTCTCCTTCCAAGCTCAGACAGATTGCAAATATCAGCCCAAACCTTGTTATGACAGTATTTTGCTCAATCCTGGCTCTGAGTTCTTCATTCTGCTGTTGCAGCATGGTGATTCTTTCTTCCAGTTTTAGATTTTTTTCTGCCTGCAATGAAAGGAGGTTTGTTCAGTCTGCAGAAAGCCCAGCACCTGATCTGAGAGAATCTGTGCCTTATCTTTATTGGTCCCTAAAGCAAATTCTAAATTTGAGAATAGATGGAGGTGGTCACTTAACTGCAGCTGAGACTTACAGGTCTGACTCACACCACATCACGCTGGTGAAGTAAGTGGGCTCATTGGCAGAGCACTGAGGACATTGGAAGAGCTGAACTAGCTCTTACTGCTAAATGAGGAAGAGGAAGGTCTTGGTCTTGTCCAGCACAAATAAAACCTCTAGTTCTGGGGAGGAAAGAGTTACCTACAAGCACAGATTACATTCAACAGCAGCCTTAGACTGCTGCAGCGCTCACATGAGGTGGGCTGCCCTTTGGAGACACTTCTCTCCACTGCTGACAGTGTCGACTTTAATGACAGGCTTAAACTAGAATTTTAACTTTAAGCTACAATTAAGTGAAATGAATCCTATCCCAAGAGTAGGCAGTTTTTACTCGGGACATTTCAAGGACAGAGTTTGAGGATGTCAATAGCAGTGTATTAATATGTCAGTAAGATGTTTATAGGCAGGTACCACAGCCTCAGGTGCTGTTTTCCCCAAGTTTTGAATTTGACATACTTTATTACCTCAGCTGCTCATTTTCTAGCAGTTTGAATTTTGCTGAATTCAACATTTTTGGAAGAAAACAAGATAGCACAGGGTAACCTTAGCTCTGTGTGAGCTCTGTTATTGAATTTCACAACCTTTTATAAAGAACTGAAATATCCTGCACTGGAGTTAGCAATAACTCACACTTTATGTCAGAGGCTTCGTCTTTATGCAGCGGTTTCCAGCCTATGTAGGTAACCGCAAAGGACACTCCTGATTCTCAGATATTCTGTAATATCCCAATATGCTTTGTTAAAGCAGAGCAAACATCCTATCCTCATTTTGAAATGCTCTGAGAGCTCTTTTTGCTCCCTCCATAGTTTTACAAAGTAGTAGCTATGCCATTATGAAGCATGGACGAAGATATGTGCATCTCACTTGGAATATTGTGTGCAGTCCTGGTGTCCTCAACATAAAAAGGACATGGAACTGTTGGAACAAGTGCAGAGG
>JASSUY010034249.1:0-14488 GCA_032466535.1 Forpus xanthops
CCGTGAAGTGGGGGGGAAAGAAGGTTGGGAGGAGTGAGTGGGCAGGCAGATTGATTTACACCTGAAACCACGACACCGGTGTTACCATGGCACTAGCACTTCAGGAGTGCAACACCATGGATGTTATTCATGCAGCAGTTTCTCCCTCATGCAGCAGTTTCTCCCTCCAGTGTGAAGTTCTGCAGATTGCAGCCATTGCTCCATACACAGTTTTGCTGTTCTCTCAGTATCTAATGATGCTCCAGCAATTAACTGGGTGTCAGAGCCTCAGCTAACTGTCTGCCTAGTACTAAAAAGCAAGAAAAGCCTCACAGTGCTCTATGACTTCACCTAAGCATTTATCCCCTTTCCTGTAAGCAGCCTGTGGCTGATGAGCAGAGATCATAACAAGAGGAGTGATGCTCTCTAGTGTCTGTGATGAGGTTTATTTATAGAAACATTTAGTGTGATTTCTGAGCTATACAGCTGTTCTTAAAATGATTCCCACCCTGTCAGTAGCTATAGAGCTCTCAGGAACTGTGTAAGAATGGCCCACAGCCAAAGCAGTGCAGCTACTTAATAATGCCCTATCAGGAAGCAGAAGTGTGCTGTGGATAGGCAGTGTCAAGCACTGTAAAACCTGAAGTGGTGTTTGTGGTGGGGTGTTGGCTTTCTGAGCAGTAAAAGAACATGCCAGTTTAAAGTGAAGGATAACTATGATCCAGTAAAGATCACTGGGAAAACATGTAATGCCTGCGTGAATTACTGCCCAGGAGGCCAGATTAACAATCTGGTTTGTATACAAAATGCATGAAGCCTAGATTTGCTCCTTGGCATGCTTTTGTCAACATGGATATAAGGGAATCTGAAAATCAGCAAGAAAGCCTTATTTCACTGCAGCTGGACTTTTCAGCAGGGTTTCATGGTGTCAGGCCACAGCAGTACAGACCCTAAGTGCCTGTAGCAGTACTGCAGCTGATATTGCCATAGACACTTGAGCTAGTCAGCTGGTAGTCTTCTTGCTGGTTTCATGTTGGTTGTGCTTCATTAACATGAGCTGTATATTGCAGGGCTCTGAAATCTGAAGGAGTCTGTGAGTCTGTACTGTATGGCCTACCCTTCATCCTCAAGCCCACAAGCTGCTGGCAGCTAGACTGGGATGAACTGGAGATAAATCAGCACACCTTCCATGCTTTATGTCATAGTCTTCTGGTGAGTGTGTGAAAATTGCCATCTCATGGGGAGGAATTGCCATAGAAAGGAACAGTTGGTGCACATCTAGTAAGATCTCTCTCGCCTGCACCAAAAAATGTTTCAGAGCTGCAGCTTTATCTCATGGGCCAGGGCTGGGCTTGTAAATCCTTCCAGCCAATGCATCCACTGGAAAGATGCTACAGCACATCAAACCTTAGAGAGACTCAATCGTATCGGAAATCCAGTATTTGGAAGTGTGAAGTGCAGAAGTCATGGTTGGGGTTAGACATGCATCTTTAACTGTGAAAATAATCAACCAAGGCTTGGACATGGAGGACTTTCAAGGCCAGGTTGGACAAGACTTGGAGAAACCTGCTGTAGTGGAAGGTGTCCATGCCTGTGGCAGGGGATTGGAACTGAATGAGCTTTAAGGTCCCTTCCAACCCAAACCAGGCTGGGATTCTGTGACTTTCCATTGCTGAGAAGTTGTAAAGCAAAACTGGATTTTTTTCTTAAGAACTGTCTTGCATTCAATTAGAAACAACCAACATACTGTCCTCATCCATAATGCAGAATAATCATAGACTCATAGAACAGTTAGGGTTGAAAAGGACCTTAAGATCATCCAGTTCCAACTCCCCTGCCATGGGCAGGGACACCTCCCACTAGACCATGCCACCCAAGGCTCTATCCAGCCTGGCCTTGAACACGACCAGGGATGGAGCATTGACAACTTCCCTGGGCAACCCATTCCAGTGCCTCACCGCCCTTACAGTAAAGAATGTCTTCCTCATATTCTGCTGTGTATGAACATAGCTGCCCCTGAACCCAGCAGCCCCCATAGTAAAAGTGCTGAGGAAGTGGCTATTGTCCATTATTCACATCAGGTTTGGCTTTTCCCTTTTAGAAAAGGAAGTGGATGCTTTTGGCCAGACGTGAGCCACAGAATACTGGTCCAAACTGCAACACTGTGGTGCATTCCTACTGTATCATTGTCCCTTCTGACTCTGCCACTCTACTTGTCAAAGCAATTGCCGTTAGAGAGCTCTTGCTGCCATCAACGTTTCCAGCCCTCCTTCCTGAACACCCTGAGAGAGTGCATGGCTCAGTAGAGGTAAGTCACCGACAGCCCTGTATAAACATATGTGGAAAGGATGCCAGTTGTACCAGCAGAGACGAGAGTAATGATCAGGCTTTATGCACAGGACGTGCAGCTGCTCTGGAAGAGGAATCTTTCTCCCTCATTGCTAGGGAATATGGCTCTCAGTCTGCAGAGAGAGGTGCTTTAGGCATAAATCAGTACATAAAGTGTCTCTTCCAATAGATTCAGGCTTCTGCATTTCCTGTTGTGCATCCTGAGGTGTCTGCCTCTGCTTCAGGTGATGCCCGGAAGGGCAGAGCCCTCACTATAGGTCTTAGCAGATAAGTAGAGGAGGAAACAGCTGTGAGAAGATCTAGCGATAGCTGGAATACAATAGAGCACTCCAAAACTTCTTCCCAGCAGCTGATACATCCTACAGCTTTCTTCACAAAAGCAAATACATGCCCTTTGAGCAATGTTGCATGTCTGTTGTGGGGAGGGAGAAGCAGTGTTATGAATCACAGAATGGTGCCCAGAAAGAGTGGTCCAGCTTGTTGGCTGATCCTGGGTACAGGAGAGGATAGGACTGCATCCTGCAAGGGAATGCTTAAACCCACTAAGAGCTGTTTGAACATGCTTCACGTTCTATACATCGGTGTTATCAGTGCAGTTCCTAGGCCGAAAGTCAAAAACACAGCACTGCACCAGCTACTATGGAGGAGAAAAATGACTGCTACTGCTGAACCCAGGACAACATCTAAGAGTGGTCCTTATGGGTAGCAGCACAGCCAAAGATCCCTTCTCTCATCACTGCAGGGTGGCATAGAACATCTGTAACACTCCTTCCTGCAAGAATAGTCCTTGACACTAAAACCAACAACACCACCAAGCAAACCCTGCAGCCCCTACCTGTCACATCTCATGACGCTCTTTCTTCTGTCTGAGCAGAGTGCCCTGAACAGCCTGGAAGTAGAAGTTGCTTATAACCCCTTGCACCTAAAAAGCAACCTCTACAAATACCTGAAGAGTACATTGTACAGACCTCTGCACAGGCAGCAGGCACAGCCCAGGGACCAGCGAGCAGAGCGGCATCAGCCCAAGCAGGTATGTCCTTTGCCTTTGACTAGCCTACCTAGTGTCCGTTCTTGCCCTTCTGGTGTGCATTCCTGTTCTGTCCCTGTGTTGCAGCATCAGAGCAGAGCCAAGGCCACGGTGGCACCACTTCTGATGGCTCCTTCTGCCCAAGCATTCAGGCCAGCAGCAGCCAGGAGGGATTCCTACGAGCGCTCCCTGCTCCCCAAAGAGTACGAGGAGTTCCTGCAGTGAGCTAGGCACTGCTCCCGGCAGCCACAGCAGGGCAGCCAAGGCTCGAAGCTCGCCCTTCAGCAGACCAGCATTTCCCATAGTTTGTTCCTCCTTGTTAGTTTTGTTAGTCACCAAATCAGTCAGCAGGAAGCTGCCCCTGGGCCCTCTGTTCAGAGACTGAGCTACCCCCCACAATGCCCCACATTTCCCATTTCTGTCAGCACACATCACCAACATGCCTCAAATTCAGGTTTCTGAGACTAGGCTAGGACAGGCCACAAACCACAGATTGCTGTCAGCAGGAGCAGAAAAGCTGCCTCAGAGCAGTGAGGAAGTCAGTCAGATAAGTAGGCAGAAACATCAAGCTGCTCTCATCCTGCAGGAGGAACAGGGTGTTTGAACAGGCACAAAACAGGCCTTTTGAATTTAATCTTAAAGCTCAGAGCTCTGCCGTCCTGAGCACTACGCATGGTGACACCAATTTCCTTGCTTCCACAACTGGTCTCACTGCCCACTGCCCCAGCTCATGAAGGGCTTTGTAGCAAGTGCCAGGCTGGCTCCTCCTACACAGTGACCGCTTCCTGCAGCTGCAGCACAGCACCCAGAAGCTGCTGCTTGGATGCTTTCCTCCCTATAGCTCATCTGTGCCCATGGAGCTGTTCCACAAGCCAACACAGCAGTACTTTGGCAGTGTTCAGAAGAAGGGGGGAGCTGGCCTACAGTTTTCCAGAGCTTCTGGCCGGTGCTTGCACAGCTCCTAGCCTGGTTTTCAGTGCAGACATAGGCCAGCTGCCCCTGGCAGGGCAGGAGCTGAGGGCAGCCCACTGGTCTCACTAGGCTCCCCGGATGCACAGCACCAGCTGCCCTTTGTGTTCTAATCTGTTCTGACAAGCTGTTTCAAAATGAAGTTATCCCCTGTAACACCCACTTGGTGCCTGTAGTTTGTGATGAGCTCTGCACACAGCAACCTCAGCACCAAGCTGTACTGCCTGAGAACCAGCCACAGCTGGCCAAGATCACAATGCAATCCTGGGGCCACTGCTACAGCAGGAGAGCAGAGACAGCTTTCCCTTGGGATCCCAGCTCAGAACAGGCCCCACAGGCCACGTAGGGCATGGACCTGCTCTTCCTATGCCCTCACAGCACTCCATGCCTGGCAGAAGGCTGCATCTCAAGCAGCTGCTCAGGGTAAGAAGTCAAGGGCAGGTACCTTGACAGGGCGGACACCCCTGCAGGCTCAGGGATGTGTGTTGGTTACGGTGTGCAAGCTGGGGGCAACCCCTGCTCAGCAAGCTCACAGTGGGAGGAACTGGGGAAGAAGCGTAGCAAAGGGCAGCAATGCAAAAAACAGTCTGGGGCACACAAGCCAGGAACAATATGAAACAACAAAGTCAGGGAAACTGGGAACACAGGGCATTAGCGACTGAACTGATGGTGCAGGTGGAAATTGCTTTGGCAACCTTATCATAAACACCAAGCTGGGGTCTAGAGCCAACACCTTGCTGATGGGAAGAGGCAAATAAACAGGGGCTTGTGATTATTCCTGATAGAAGGAAGCTGCTAAAGGGGAAACTTGGGAAGAGGGAAAGGGAATAAATATAAGGGGGGAAATGACAAAACTGGGGCTGTTTGGAGGTCCCTGTTGAAAAGCCCTCTATCCAATCACCACAGAGTGGAGCAGAGCAATAACTGTGCTGTTGCTGTGACTAATTCTTGACAGCCAGAGGGAATCTCCATGCTTTCCCTAATGCCAGCCTGACAAGAGATCCCCTGTCAAATCAGTGGTCTCATGCCTGCACCCTGTAAGCTCCTAAAGGGGAGGAGGTAGCAGTTGTAAGAGGCTGTATCTTTCAGAATGGGGAGGAGAAAATGGCAACCCCAAGGGGAAGAGGTTGGCTGGGCTTTGAGCAGCTCCCAGATCATTTTCTCCTGCTTACAACCGCCGTCTGGCCTGTGGAAACCACACCTTCTGCTTCATCCCTGCTGTGGCTCCTAGACGCGTATCCTGACATTGCTCAGCTGACCTGGGGCGTGTGCTTCCAGCACAGCAAGGAGCACACAGGCTGCCTCACCAGAGAAGTCTGCTCTCAGACTAACAATGCACCACCCACAGCACCTGCACAGGGCAGAATCCTGTCCAGGGCCAGTTCTGCACTGCATGAAACAGGCAGGAGCCACACATCCTGAGCATCTCCACAAAGCCTGGGGCAGGACCAGCTGCCCGGATGCACACAGGGAACCTGCGCTGTACTGCCCCAGCCATGGCGCACAGCATCATGATACACCCTGGCTGTTAGAGCAGCAGAGGTGCGTCCCTGGTCAACGCATGGAAATTACCTGTATGGAGGCAATGGAAGTGAGGCAAAGGACAGGGAAAGGAGGAGGGCACAAAGATTATCAGGGGGCTGAAGCAGCTCTGCTCTGGAGCCCGGCTGAAAGAGCTGGGCTGGTTCAGCCAGGAGAAGAGAAGGCTCCTGAACGGGAGACCTTAGAGCAGCTCCAGTGCCTAAAGGGGCTCCAGGAAACCTGGAGAGGGGCTTTGGACAAGGGCCTGCAGGGACAGCACAAGGGGAATGGCTTTAACTGCCAGAGGGGCGATTGAGATGAGCTCTTAGGCAGAAGCTCTTCCCTGGGAGGGTGCTGAGGCGCTGGCACAGGGTGCCCAGAGGAGCTGTGGCTGCCCCATCCCTGCAGTATTCAAGGCCAGGGTGGACACAGGGGCTTGGAGCACCCTGCTTTAGTGGAAGGTGTCCCTGCCCGTGGCAGGGGTTGGAGCTGGAGGATCCTCAAGGTCCCTTCCAACACAAACTATCCTACGATTTGATCCTATCACAAATGTGATTCTATGAAGGCAGACAGAAGAAATCCTAATCTAGGCAGAATCCAGAAAAATCACCTGGTCCCAAAGCCAGGGTTCATTGCAGACTTTTGCTGTGGCAACAGGAAGTCTTTGACCAGCCAAAGGCTCACTCTGCATTTACCTTATTTCTTACGCTTTCCCAAAGTATCCATTACGCCCTGAACTGCTTCCAGGAAGTCATAAGGTGAAGCACAGGGCAGCTGTCTGAGCAAGATCTGGTCCACTGAGTCAGAAATATCAGGCTCTCTCCTGGTTAGCAAAGACCAAGAACCTTCGCCAGTGCACACACCAGGGTGCATAAAACAAGTGGGGCAAACATAGGAATGTTCCTCTTGTGCTGCATTTACCCTTAAGTCCGGAGGTGGTCGTTAGGAGAGATGACGCCATTCTGAAGCAGGAAAAATCCCTACCCTTTCCTGGCAGCTGAGACACGGGGGACTGTGTAGAGGCCTGGCGGGGACTACAGCATTTGCCTTCTAACCATCACGCTCCCCGGTGAAAGCTGCATCAACCACTTTGCACGTTGTACACCTTCAGCTCCATGGGATGGGGCAGACCTGGGGCACTGAGATACAGTGACCGCAGAGCAGGAGAGACTTCAGGACTCCATTCCAGAGGGTGGTTGTCATCACTGAGCTCTTGGAGCCTCACACTGGAGTCAACAGCAAGGCTTACAGCAGCCAGCCTGGCCATGCTACGCAGCGCCCAGAGCTCTTCTCTGGAGCAGGCAGAACTGCACTTGGGATGAACACATGGATCTGCTGTGAACAGGAGCAGCAGCACAGGGCCACCCAGCAGCCAACCACCAGCAGCAGATGCTGGTGCTCAAGCAGGCTCAGATACTGCTGCTCATGCCTCTCCTCCCAGGCAGGAACTGCCTCAGCCTCCCTCAGATTCCCAAAGCCCCTTAGGCTTTTTCCCTTCTCCTGTGGCAAAAGCCCAGAAGGGAAGATGACGCAGCACAGACTGCTCCTGCGCTATACTGTCACAGGCCTGAGGCTTCCTCCCTGCAACATGGGCATCAGAGAAGTGCCCAGTCAGAGCTCACCACCTTGTCACCATCTCACCAGTCTGGGGACCTGAATAAGATGCTCCAGACTTCCCCAATGGTGTGTGGCTCCTTGGGTCTGAGCAGGGGCTGCAGAAGCCATGCTTAGTCCTCTGAAGAGGTCCACTGTAGTGCTGCCTGTCCGCACAGTGTTCTGCAGCCATTTCTATCCACAGGCTGGTAAACCAGCGCAAATCAGCAGCAGCCCAGACTCAGAGACAACCAGTGCAGAGTGTCTGTGAGCCCCACAGAAGGGACACAGAATCTTTCAGAAGCACTACCGGCACCGAAAGTACAACCTGGTTTCCCCCTGCACAGGTTTCTGCCAAGGCTGGGCACAGCAATCCCGGCCAAACCCCTGGCCTCAGACACACAGCTGTGATCATTGGTTTCACCATTAAACTCAATGGGACTGAAGAGCTGAAGCCTGGCACTGCCCAGTCTGAAGCTTGGAGGCCATCAGATTTTCTGCTCCCATCAGCACATGAAGGTATCTGTGAGCCTGACTCTATCCCTTAATGCCCTGGCACCTGGGCACCCTAACCACAGCTGGACCCAGCACACACTTTCCTCCGTGGTTTCCTCTTAGCTCAGGCATGGACACAACTTGTCACCATGTGAACACTGCTCAGCTGCGTTCACAGATGCTCCCCATCTTGTGTACGTGCCAGCCCAGACATGCCCCAGGCAAAGGCTTCATTCCAAGACATACAAATTTTAATATTAAAATAATTTTGTATAAAAATACTTCTGGAAAGTCTCTCATGCACCACAATGGGTATCCCAGCCCTGTGCCTGGATAGGGAGCCAGAGCAGAGCCAGAGCAGCAGGCGCGGGGGGACAGAGCCAGCTCCAGAGCAGAGCAGCACCAGCCGTGGCTCTCTTGCTCTTGCTGTGGAAAGGACTTCCAGAGAAATGCAGCCCCTGAGCACTGGTGAGCCTCAGCCAGGGCAGTCCCTGGCCCCAAGCCACCGCAAGGGCCCATGGAGGACACCACTGCTCACAGGTGGGCCCACCGGCTCCCTCCTGGTCCGGCACAGTGCAGCAGCTCGCTATATCACCCCTAAGTCCTCGTGGACGGGCGACAAGCTGCACTCATCCACAGACTGCTCCTGCTTGCGCACGTGCTGGGGCTTCACCACCTGGCTGTAGAGCACCTCCACGTTGTTGTTGTTGCTGCTGTTGAGGCTGGGTTTGACAACTGCCTTCTCAGGAGCAGCACTTCCCCGCTGCCTGCCTGGGTCCCCACTCTTCTCGGTACCTTTAGGGATAAAGCCTGCCTGGGGCTTGGGGGCAGGCACCGGCTTGGGACCCTTGGCCTTGAAGGCCGGTACCGAGTAGTCGTCGGTGCTGGGGCTGTAGGGGTACTCATAGCCGGCCTGGCCGTCGTGGCCCTGGGCACGCCAGGCCTCGCCTGCGGGACGTGCCTCATCGTAGATGCAGGTGTGCAGGGGCAGTGCGCGGGGAGCGCGGCCCTCGGGCTCATCGTAGATGTGCTCCCCCCGTGCCGGCACCGTGGGACCCTGCCCATGGACCTCAGCCCACACCTGCTCGTACGGGCCTGAGTAGAGTGGCCGCAGCTTCCCCTCATCCACGGCCCCGCTCGCAGGTTTGCTGTCGATGGGGTCCGAGTACAGTGGGTCTGGGCACGAGCGGAAGTCCTTCACCGAGTCCAGGGGCTCAGAGTACACACTGGACGGGTCCTTGGCCAGCGGCAGGGCACGGGGCACCTTTGGCAGCGGAGAGCGGGGGGGCGTGCTGGGGACTGCAGGCTTGGCAAGTGCCACAGGGAGCTCTGGCAGGGTCCGCGCCTTCAGCAGAGACACTGTGTTTCTCTCCTCTGCTGCCAAACTGGGCCTAGGAGCCAGTCCTCCCTTGGGTGCTGGGGCATCATCCCCCTCTGTGGGCACCTCCAGGCTCAGAGAGTCAGCCAAGGCCTGTCGGATGAGCACCATGCTGGGGCTGTCCGAATCAAGTGAGCCACAGCTCTGACGGTTCTCCTCCACCTGCGCTTTCTGCTCCCTGATGGAGGCTTCCACCAGGCGGAAGATCTCGTTGCCCTGCTTAGTCTCAAAGGTGAAGTTCCCTGGGCCGGAGCTGCAGCGCCTGCCAGCTTCAAACGAGAACATCACCTGCAGGGGAAGCGGAAGGGTCACATCCTGCTCAGCACCCGCTGACGCAGCGCATCATGCGGGCTGCGCATCCTGCTGCACTGATCCTGAACATCCCTCAGGAGAGACTCCATGGGACATCCAGCTCCTTCTGCTCCCTGCAGTGAGACTGCAGCTGTGATCAGCTCCTTGGGTGGGGGCTGTACCCAGCAGCTGTGCTCAGCACTGTGCAGCACCGCCCAGCAGGCCAGAGCAACCTGTGAAACTGGAGCTGCGTGCACACCTGAGGGGACATCACTGCAAGATGCCCCAGGGGATCCTGGAGACCTGCTGCCTCACCTGAGCAGCTCCAGCAGGGTCAGCAACTGGCGCCAGACAGTCTAGGAAATAACACACAGGTAGCACCGAGAACAGTGGCGTGAGATGACGAGTGACAGTTCAGCACAGGGAACTATTATGGGCAGCCTGGAAAGTCAGCTCTAGTCAGACAGAAGGGAAGTGATCCACGAGCACGAGATACTAGACATGGAACATGGCTTTCCACAAGAGAATGGCCAGAAGCAGCAGCTTGGCTACCAATGGTAAGCAACGCATTTGCCTTAGCATTAATGGTATGAAGTACTCTAAAGAGAAGTCTTGCCACAAGGCTGTGTTTCTCAGGCCTGAACTCATGCTCATGCTCAGGTTCCCACCACCAGATGCTCACTTCCTTCTGAACCTCAGTCCCTGAATCCAGGTGACATTTCTGCCCCGCGGGTGCTTTCTTACATGCAGCAGCAGACCCTGGGGTTGCTGCTAAAGCCCTGGGGCCAGACTTCCTTTTGTGGGTCAATGCTGCCGAACACAAGAAAGGCCAAGCCATCACTGCTTGGGACCTGTGGGTGCAGCTGCCTGCTCCTCGCACTATGCAACTCCTGTCCTGCCCTGGTACAGACCCTGCAGATGAGCAGCCGCCTTCCCAAGCACAGCTGTTTCCACTTCTGTGAGCCCTGGGAGGCCACTTCTTCCCCATCCAGCACAGCAAGTACCTCTTGTGCTCAGGGTAGCAGCAAGACGGAGTGGAGACCTGCTGCTGGACAAGGGACAGACCTACACAGGTCAGCCAGGCTAAGCAACATGCCCTGTAAGGTGACCGAATCTATAGGAACTGGTGTCTCAAACAGCCTCTCCTGGCTCAGGCCACCATATGACAGAAGGGATAGAGCGAATCTGGGGCAGAGCCAGGGCTGCAGGGAGCCGAGGTCCCTGGAGCCTGGGGCACCTTGTGCACTGCACAAAACTTGCCTGTCCCCAGCACAGGTTGGGGAGTGCTGGGATGGAAAGTGGGGACAAGCCAGCTACAGGGGCTGCAATAGCCCCAGCGGGAGCAGGGCAATGACCATGTAAGAGAGGGCTCTGCACATCCATGCCCTCAGTGGGGCATGTCCTGCCAGCCTGCGCTTCTGCACGGTGACAGGGGTGAGAGCCGAGTACTGACAGGCTCACAGGTGTCCCTGAGGACTCTGCTGCGGCTGCTCGGGGGCTGCAGGAGTCCTGGCATTCAGCAGAGCCCCCATACCAGCTGGCACAGGCTGCTCGGGCACATCAACTTCTTACCCTCTGGCATGGGAAAGCCCATGGGGGAACAGCACACGGTATCCCCTGGCCCCTCACCTTGTCCCGGCCGTATCTCCGGAGCAGACGGTAGGGCCAGACATAGAGGATTTCATTTGTCCGTGGGTCCTTCAGGACGAGGCTGTCACGCTCAGGCTTGAGCACATAGACACCGCGCAGCTCGCATCGCTCTGCGGCCTCAGTCCGCTGCACTGTCACCCAGAAGGTGTTCACTGTGGGGACAGGGATGCTCAGGGCAGGGCAGAGGAAACTACATCCCAGGTAAGGCCTCGCCAGCACAGAGAAGCCCTAGTGACAGGGCAGCAGCAGGAGAGGCCCTGCAGAAGGTAGCCCAAAGTCAGGGCAGTGTCAGGTCCCACCTTCATCTCTCGAGTAGTAGATGGAGTTCACGGCCATCTCCAGGGCTGGTGCCTCCCCGCCGCCCTCTCTGCCACGCCGGGCCGCCACGCCAGCATTGCTGGGGCCATTCCCCTGCCAAGGGAGAGCAGATCAGCCTCAGTTCTCCCATCCCACATTGGCCGCAGGTCCCCTTGCAGCCACTGCTCTCCGCCAGCCTCCCTTCCCTCCCCAACAGGCTAGCCCAGCCCCACACAGTTTGGCCACTCTGCAACCACACCAAGCCCTTCCCTGACCAGAGTTGGTGACAGACCACAGGGTGCCCACCCCCAAGCTACCATGAATGAGGCTCCCTGGGGCTCCCAGCACAACCCTGGGCTGTGCACTGGGCAGGGTGCAGAGGACAACAGCATCTCCTGGCAGCCCTGCCCCACAGACCCTGCCTCTCCCTGCAGCACAAGCCAGCACAGAGACATATCTTCCTGTGGGACAGCACCTGGAGGTCCCATGTCCCCATGCCCTGCTGCTCCTCAATCACTGTGGTGTGCCCATGCAGGTGCCCTGGTGCTGAGGCAAAGAACAGTTCTGCACCAGTCCAGGCACACTGGTGCCCAAAGCCTAGCATGGGCCCACGCATGCTTTCCGAGCGATACAAGCAAGGCAGAGAGCTGATGAAATGACCCAGTAACATAAGGGTCTGTGTCCTGCCTCTGCACAGGCAGGGAGGTGGTGCCAGTGTCAGTGCACAGCCCGCAGAAGGGAAGCAAGTGCTTCTATTTTAACACATGCAGAACTGAAAGTGCATCGCACACACCCTGTCAGCAGCCCTGTCCCACCAGCAGGGTCCCCATATGGGCTGTGTGGGGGATGCAGCCTCAGTGCTACCACCAGGTAGCAAAGACCCTCCCCCAGGGAAGGCCCACACAAACCAAAGGCTCACACATGCCCTGCAAGAGCTCCTTCAGCAGATTCTGCACTGTCCCACAAGGGTCTGTGCTTGGCCAGGAGCTGGAAGCTGTTTCCCAAGGGCACGTGGGATGGGGTTGCAGCAGCGTAAGTCTTGCAGAAGCCAAGCTGTCACAGTTTCAGTTTAAAACCTGCCACATGAGCTTCTTAACAAGGCACAGGAAGAGGCACTGGGCCCTCTTGTTTGGCTCCTAAACAGAATGGGGACTGCTAAAACCTAGTGTCTTTAGAGCCAGCAGCAGCTGCTGCTCAGGTAAAGCATGGAACACAGCAGGTTCCAGCCTGGGGTCTCAAGGACCACTTGATCTCCTGGCACCCTTTAGGGCTTCATTTGGCTGCACTCTCCTTCGTCTTCTAAAGAACAAGAAATTCTGTTCTGAACTCCAAATCTCTCTGGCCTCACTCCCATGCTCCTGACCCTTCTCGCCCTCCACACAGCAACAGGCAACCTGACACAAAATCACACTGTCTGTGCAGATGACCACAAATCACAACTGAGGACCTTCAGCTTTCTGCAGAGGCCACATGTGGCTCTTGCTCCAGGCCAGGCCTTTCCAGAACACACGCTATCCTTGCAGCCTCCTGCTCACCACTTCCTAAGCCCTCAGCTTGCTCCTGGACCTCAAGCACACAACTGACCAGGACTGTGTAAAGGACGGCACGAGCACACCCCTGCTCCAAGTAGACGCTCCTCTGCCTCACCACTACCCCACAGCACTTTGAAGGCATGGGCTGCGCCCCTAGCTCAGCCTCAGGGCATTTCCAGAACAAAGGCTGCAGCACTGCCTGTACCAGACAGACATAGGCATGGACATGGTAACATTTCCAACACCAGCCAGTACTCTCGGCCTGGTCAGTGGAGTGTCATTTGCCCTGCAAACACCTATGTTGTGTGAAGAACCTGGGATCAGGAGTTGCGCAGCCAGAATCAGCCCAGGGCTCTGTAAGCATCTACTAAGAGGGACAGCAGGGAATCCTTGGGCAGGATGAGGTCTGGACAACCACACTTAAAGGCCACTGCTGTCCAAACTGGGACATCCTTGCTGACCCCAGCTGCACGGAAGGCTGCAGAGCTGCAACTGGGGCACAGGCACTGGGTAGGGGGTTCCAGCAGCAGACAGGAACAAGCCCCAGGGCTGGGCAAGGGGGGGCACTGGCCACTGAGCCCCAGAGCCAGGAGGGTCCCAGAGCTGGGCACTAGCAATGCTCTCGGGCCTCTGTTTCCATCACTGCTGTGGCAGGAAAGGCAGCAGTGGGTGAGACAAAAGGAAATGCTCTTCAGCCATCACCTGCCTGTCTCTGGAGGGGGTGAGGACCCACTCTGTGATGGGGAAAAGCCCCACCTGGAATAGTGTTGCAAGCAAGAATTACTGTAAGCCACCAGACTCCTGGAGTGGTGGGCGCTATGGGGAGGGGACCAGAGCCTCAGCTACAGTGCTCTGACCTCTGGGACCACTCATGGATGCTCCAGGGCACCTCTCCCTTCGGTGCCACTCCTCCTGCTGGGTAAGAAGGGGTCACCCCCTCCCCCCGGGGCCCTCTTGGCCAAGCCCTGCAGGGTACCGAGGCCGGGTGCTCCTCGCTCACCCCGAGGCTCACCGAGAAGGCGATCTCACACAGCTTCGCCACCCACTCCTCACTCTGCTGCTTGTCAGCCGCGAAAAGGTAGCTCCTGTCGCTGGTTTCCAGGCGGAATACGGCCGTGCCGGCGCGGGGGCCGCTCTCGGGCACGGGCCCCACGCTGGTGCAGTCCGCCAGCCGCACCACCGTCTTGTCCAGCCGCCCGGTTCCCAGCCGCTCCGGCGGCACCGGATCCTTGCAGTCGAAGAACTCCAGGCGGGCGACGCCGTGTTGGCTGGCCGGGTACAGCACGAACCAGCTCCGCTTCCACTTCTGCAAGGCAGCGGGGTCACAGCGGGCCCGGGCCCGGCACCAGCGAGGGCGCCCGGGATGCTCGGCCGGCCCGGCAGCTCACCGGGAGCGGCCCCGCGGCG
>JASSUY010034250.1:2505-28307 GCA_032466535.1 Forpus xanthops
CATTTCCCCGGGACTGGGGAAGAAAGAGGGGGGAGTGAGCAGAACTGTTTGAGGGGCCTCAAACCACGACAACCACTATTGTTTTGATTTAATTTATGACTTATATCTTTATTATTTTGGTTTAGTTTGTGGTTTCTTGTTGCCCAGAGTGTTTCAGAAAGAACTGTGAAAACTTGGTGGAATCTATTTGGCAAAGTAAGACTGTCTTCACAAAAAAAATTAATAAAGTTTGCCAAGCTCATGAGCCTAAGGGTTATATCATTTAAATCTTTCTCTTATGCTCAGTGAAAAAAAAACAAACAAGAAAAGCCCTTAGAAATTACTTCTTTGGCACTCAGTGCAAGCCTCCATTTAATTGTTCTCCCTTTGGCATTGCTGTAGCTTACAAGGAATTTTAAAAAATCCACTTCCACAAGTCCTGTTAAGGTCCTATTCATATTCTTGTTCAATCCTGCTGAATCTTTTGCTTTAATTGTTCTTCACCTCGTTATACACACAGAAGCCACTCTTCTCTTCCAGCCCAATCCTAGACACAAAACAGAGATTTGGTGGCAGTTGTCACCTTATCATCTTGGAAGCAAGGTGGTTTCTCATGCTTGAAAGCATGCTAGCTTTGGCACTGTATAGGTGTTTGCTTTATGCACATTGTTGTATTTGTGTTTCTGTATGACTGTGTTTTCCAGCCTTCACTATTAATCTAGATGCAAAAGCAGCAGAAAGCCCTGAGATTTGAGGACATCAATTTCCTAGAGTTCAGTAACCAACTGCTAACTGTGAATTTATTCAAAAGAGATACATTAACATTTTTTTTAATCACTGTTCAAAATTCTAGTATAATAGCATTTCTGTCTTAGTATTAAGATCTAATTATTGTATTTACTTTTATTCTGTGTGTCATTTGTTCTTTAGATCCATAAGACATGTTCTCATGTGTTTACTATTTAACATGAAGTATTTCATCAAAGACTAGCCAGGGTTTGCAGTCATAAACCAAAGGGTAGATCCTGATAGAATGACATTGATTCTCTGTTCTCTCCAAAGATAGGCAACAAATTAAAAACAATAAAGTATGAGTTGAAGCATTCAATGTTTTATTTCTGGTTAGCTAGGGAGAGTGATACTGGAGCCACAGGCAGGTCTATTAATCTCATCCGGCCAGAAATGAAACTCCGTGTATAATAGCACTTCATCTAGCTTTTATTTTCTTTTGCTTTGCTTTGTGGCCTTACCATGAAATTCATCATTACAATAAAAATGAGAAAATGAAACGAAAAAAAAAATAATGCTGTTCAAAATTATATCCATAAAACATAGAATTGTAGAATAGCTAGGGTTGGAAAGGACCTTAAGATCATCTAGTTCCAACCCCTCTGTCAGGGGCAGGGACACCTCCCACTAAACCATGTCATCCAAGGCTAAGTACAACCCAACCTTGAACACCACCAGTGATGGAGCATTCACCTTACAGTGAAGAATTTCTTCCTCAGATCCAATCTAAACTTCCCTTAACTTTGAATCCCTTATCCCTTGTATTCTCACTACAGTCCCTCATGAAGAGTCCCTCCTAAGCATCCCTATAGGCTCCCTTCAGATATTGGAAGGCTGCTGAGGTCTCCATGCAGCCTTCTCTTCTCCAGGCTGAACAGCCCCAACTCTCTCATCCTATCTTCATAGAGGAAATGCTCCAGTCCCCTGATCATCCTCGTGACCCTCCTCTGCACATGTTCCAACAGTTCCATGTCCTTTTGATGTTGAGGACACCAGAACTGCGCACAATATTTCAAGTGAGGTCTCTTGAGAGAAGAGTAGAGGGGCAGGATCACCTCCCTCATTCTGCTGGTCATACTCCTCTTGATGCAGCCCAGGATACAGTTGGCTTTCTGGGTTGCAAGAGCACACTGCCGGCTCATGTTCATTCTCTCATCAACCAACACCCCCAAGTCCTTCTCCTCAGGGTTGCTCAGAATCTCTTCACTGCCCAACCTGTAGCTGTGCCTGGGATTGCTCTGATCCAGGTGTAGGACCTTGCACTTGTCATGGTTAAACTTCATCAGGTTGGCATCAGCCTACCTCACAAGCATGTCAAGGTCCCTCTGGATGTCATTCCTTCCCTCCAACATATCAACTGAGCCACAGAGCTTCATGTCATCAGCAAACTTATTGAAGGCACACTTAATCTGTCCATGCCACTGACAAAGATGTTGAACAAGACCGGTTCCAACACCGATCCCTGAGGGACACCACTCGTTACTGGTCTCCAGCTAGACACTGAGCCATTGAGCACTCTTTGCGTGCGGCCATCCAGCCACTTCTTTATCCACCGAGTGGCCCACCTATCAAATTGATGTCTCTCCAACTTAGAGACAAGGATGTCTATTTATGACACTGATTACTGCAGTTATTTATGCCTATGTAACTCCTTATCCTGTGCCTGCAGTCAGATCCAGGGCAGGAAATCACACTCTCTCCTTTGGTGAGGGCAGCTTATACTTAGCATTGGCAGTTCTGCTGTCCCTGCAGTCACTGCTGCACTGTAACTTGTACAACAGCTGCCCCTGACCCAAGTGCCACTTATTTGTATGCTGAAAAGCAGATGATGCATAAGTAAAGGGGTTATTTTAATTCCTAACATGCACCATAAGAAGGCAGAAGTGCCTGGACAGATCTTGAAACTTGGTTGTTCCATTTACCTGTTAAATGAAAGAGTAACTTGTTCAAGGCCCTGTTATTATTACCTGAACACTGTGAAAGAACTGTACAAAGAAATATGTTAAATGATGTTTGGCGTTTCTACGGGGGATGGCTCTTTAAAAAAGTATGAATGGAAGACATTTACTGAAAAAAAAAACAACACGTTGACCATTTCTTGTCCTGTGTAATGATGTGGATAGGACATCTCTGATGATGGCATATATTTCCTTAATAAAATACTTAAAGCTAAATAGACCACTGTTGTATAGTAGCTAAGATGTAGCTTTCACCATTCTTCAGATCATTCAATTCTTTGCTGTATTTTTCTTTTTCAGCAAATGGCTAAATAAACACATGCCAACCCAAACTTCAGTATTTGAAAGAGTGTCTGATGTGGCTCAAAGAGCTTTGAAATATCACTAGAGGCTGCTCTTCTGTTCACCCTTCCAAGTACTGTAAGTACTTCCACATGTGTTAATGGAGTATGAATTAAGGGGCTGATGCTAACTCATGTCTTACACTCAGATTTTATTTAACAGACTACAGCAGTAACGTTACTATTTGACATACATCTGTCTACAATATAAGTGGACACACTGACATTGTTGAAACATTCCCAGAGGAACCAGTTATTACTGCTCACATCATTCCTTTCTATGGAGTAACCCCACCTCATCAGACACCAGTTGTGTGCAACAAGCACAGTATCAGTGGCACGTTACAAAGTAGATATCCACTCTACTGTTTATACATAAGAGGAAGCTAGTATATGAACATAAGATCTAATTATGAAAAACTATAAACCAAATGAAGCTCTTCAGCATACACTGAGGTGAAACATAAGCCAGATGAAGTGACTCAGGCTCTCTCAGTGTTGCATAACCAACTTCATTAACTTGGCTCCCTGAATGAAGCACGGCCATCAAAATAAACTGGGCTTCACTGGGATAACTAGGTAATAACAGTCTTAACTGCAAACCAGTAGACTTGTTTCTAAGGCTGTTTTATTCCTTCCACTTTTGGGTGGGGTGAAATACCTCACAGGTGAAATTTTTTAAGGTTGCATCATGCTTATAGAGATGTTATCATGTGCTTTTTGTAAAGTAACTAGTATTTTCATAAGGCTGCAGCAGAAGTCTAGTAAGCAGCGTAGGAATCACCTGAGATAATGGGCAGATTCCAGTAACTTGTTTTAAGAAACAGAAAATAATCCTATCTGAAGACAAATGGATGGAGATGCAGTACAGAAGAGCCAGACTGTAAAAGGTCTTGACTAGTGGCAGTGTGCATCTAAGCAGTGCACTGGAGATATGGCTAAGCAGGTTACTCTTCGTCAGAAAAGCAAGACGCTTACCTGCACTTCCGGAACAACATTTGGCACTCTCTTACTTCTTAACAGAACTGTATCAATGAACAATGGTTACTTCAACATTCTAGAAAACTGCTTCATTTGAAAGGGAAACATTTGTCTAACAACCTCTAATGGCCACATGCAGATTCAGCTTTGTAACAGGCACCTGAAAACACAGTTCTTGCTATTGTCACCTGGCCCTGCAGTCATCCACACCTTATTCTGAACTGTGTTTGTGCGCCTCTGTTCTTTCCTGGTCAACAGTGTCTGGATACTCTGTAAGATCCAAAGTCAGGACTTGACTGAACATAATGGCATCGTGCTAAAAGGAGGAAAAATCATACAATTGAAACCACTTCTGTCATCTGAAATAAGCATTTCATAAATTACTGTGAGATGCAATAATAAGCTTGAGTTACCAAAATGATCTTTTCATTGAGCCAGCACCTGCACTTATTTCTGGACATAGAGTAGCTCAAATCCAGCAACAAAATTGCATACATGATTCACTGGAGTAACACTTAAAAGTGTAAATCAGTACTTCAACAAACCCCAGCATGTATTATTTAACAAAAGTTGGTAATAATTAATTGTTACCTCTGGACACACTCCAATCAGTGCGTCTGCTCTGGAATAAAACTCTTCCTTTAGAGAAATAACTATCATTTGTAACTGCTCATGTGCCTGCTCTCTAATGAAACTTGATACCTTTGGGAAGAAGCCAAATATTTCAGTTAGTTCTGGCAGACTTAAACCACACTGTAATCAGGGAATGATGAGGAAAGAACTAAACTACATTAGCTCCAGAATTCAGTAACTCAGTTAGGAAGCAGGATAAAATGAGAAATAAAATAGTCTTACGACAGACACTTTGCATGTTCCTAAGACAACCCCCCCCCTTTTGTTTTGGGAAAATGCTCAAGAAAATAATCATTCATTCCAATGAGCAAAGGTACAGAAAAAGGCCAGTATCAATGCAAAATATTGCACTTCACAGAACAAAGAAAGGTGGAAATTCCTGAACAAGAAAAAAAAAGCGTGAAAAGATTGTTACTGGCAGTATACTAAGGTCCTCAGTATGTATTAGTTCACTGCAGATAGCATCATTTTTTTCAATTACCTGCAAAATAAAGGTACAAACATGAACTGCTAAACTGGTGACTGAGTAAGGTAGTGTCCCACAATATAAATTAAATGCTGAATGAAGGAAAACCTGTACATTTTTAATGCAACTTTTGTCTGCACTGTCATATCAATGTGATGGAAGTAATTTTCTTAATGGAAGCACTGCCTTTAGGGAGTTATATAATTCACATTCATTTTACAGTGCAATTACAAGTAAATTATTGGAGATTTGCTTCGACAAAAACTCTAAGAATGGACAGAAAAAGACTGAGGAAGTTGTGAATGCTCCATCCCTCGTAGTGTTCAAGACCAGGCTGGATGGGGCTTTGAGCCACCTGTGGCAGGGGGGTTGGAAGTGGATGATCTTCAAGGTCCTTTCCAACCCAAACCACTCTGTGATTCATAAAACCCGAATACCAGTGAGTACTATCAACATATATACCATGCAATGTTTTTGCTCACTTGCAGTATTTAATTCCTCTGTCTGAAGTCATTGGTACTTTCCGCTAACAACTGCATCTCAGAGATAAGGAACAAGATATGAAAGACTCTGGGTGCAGGCAAACATTAAGTTAATTATACCTGCAGATCATGGCAATTTTGCTTTTGCTCATTCTGCAATTTAAAATACTCCTCACACATGCTCAAATAATAGTGTGACTCTCCCTATAAGAATCCCTAGATAAACACTGAAGCTAATTCAAAGAATTTTCTAGGAAAGAGATGTTCTGTCAAGGTCTTCCTGCATTTCAAGGGCAGCTGCTCTCCAAGCACATTACACATTACCACCTGTGTTACAGGTTGTTGATGGGAACAGAGCAGCTCTGTCATTCTGCCCTAGCCCCTCTGCACTGCACCTGGCCAGAGCAGAGCAGGCAGGCAGAGGACTACAGAAGGGCAGTAATCCAAGCACCAACCAGGGTGGTGTGGCTGGTGTGCTGCAGATTCATGGCAGATGAGTGGCTCTATCCAGGACACTCACAAAACAGGCAAAAGCACAATTCAACTTGAAAACAGGAATTAGATTAGCTGGGCCCCAAGGACTCAATGAAAGGCCTAATACAGACAGTACTAAGGCAATTTCAGGGTTACCCTCATATATAATATAATCCAAGTTTAACTGCTCTTTGGCCATGAAGTATTATTTATAGATAATACTTTTCTAAATGTACATTAGACCAGAACTTAAAATACTTAAAACTTTCTGCACTGATGTTCTTTATTTTCTTGGATATACATCTTATAATCACACAGTTTTTATTCTATCATAATGTTCTGTTGCAGTGAATAGTTGTTAGCAAAAAGGGGAAGAGAAATTAAGAGGAAGACAAAGGTGTTTTAATTTTTTAATGATTTAATCAAGCAAGAATTCATGTGGCCAAACCAATGGGAGTGTTAGCCCTCAATAGTTTTTAATGTGTAGTTGGAAAATTACATAACAGCAATACTCCAGTGAATGACTTGATTCCAACAGGCAGATACACTACTCTTTAATACTTCTTAGATGTAAGAGAACTCAAAGGCCTTAAAAATTCTAACAGAACCAACCCACCAGCACTTCACCAGCGACCTTCCTGTAAGACTGTACCATATATGGCACAATGTGGCATGCCTTCAGACTCCTGACCAACTTTTCTTAGCTTCAAAGCTTGGGAACTAAGTACACACGTAGATTTATGAATTTAAATCTAGCCCTACTCTAAACCCAATATATTTTAAAACAGGTTAAGACAGCGTAACCAATCTCTTTATACCAACAACCTATAATGATAAGTAGCCATCTTTATATAAAAGGATAGCACTGTATTGCTGATAGATAAAGTGAAACAGAACAACTTACTTTATCGATGTTTGTGTTATCCAGGGCAGCATCTATCTCATCTAAAATAAAGAAAGGTGCTGGCCGAAAACTGTAGGAAATAATAGAGTAGTTTGCATTTAGATGTAAAAATGTTAATGAACATTCTAAGCACTTTACAGATTTCCCATACTTTATCATAACATTTTGATAAGAAGTAATGATGAGTAAAGAATAAGGACTTTAATAATGTCTGACTACTCTATTAGCAGATTTTTTTTCAACAGTTTTGTAAGTATAACAATATCTTCCTGACACTTATTTAGCACATACCTGGGTAAGAGCCTAGTGATACTTTTACCTGTGTATAGCAAACACAAGAGCCAGGGCTGCCACAGATTTTTCACCTCCTGACAAACTGTCCATTGGCATAAAGCGTTTTCCTGGAGCCACACAATTAAAGCCAATGCCTTCCAGGTAAGGCTCCTCAGGATTTTCAGGACTAAGGAATGCCTGGAAACACAGATATTTCATTATTAATAGTGACAGTTATACAATTATTAAGATGGGTATGTTTTAGGTTTAAATACTGATCAAGGTAGTGTTGGAACTACCAGTACTACAGTTAGCTTCAATTGCAGGAAGCCCCTGTTCATCTAGACCGAAGAGCAGCATTATAAAATTCCCCAGTGAATATGCCTTTCTCAATGAAAGATGAGCCAGGAAGCTAATTAACAAGACCACCTTGGGAGCAACTCCATATCTGTTATTTACAAACTCTCAATCACTAAATAAGCTTGCTTTTATCACCTTTCATATAAATGCTTTAATTTTTTAATTACTAAAAATTTAGACTTTCAAACAGGTTTTTTTTTGTTTGTTTGGAAGTAAAGTTACTTCCAAAATTACACTTTTTTTGGTGAAAATTAGTTTCATAAAAATCTTCCTTTGAGGTGGAGAAAGATTTTAATACAGGTAGGCTTTTACTCCTCTTTGTATCCTTGTTCCCAGGTTCAAAAACTAAAAGCATTATTTTAAAGGAATGGCCATTTTATGAAACCATTAAAAAGGATGATGGATAATCCTGTTGCTACATGGTTTATGTTTCCCATTTAACAGAAGAAACAAGAAAATAATTCAGTTTCTTCCCCTTTGCACAAGTGGATACAGATAAAATTTCCATAAGTGACACTCATTTCAAATGCCTCTTCTCATATTTACACTGGAAGAAAAACAAAACAGAACACTACACGTACTTCAATCTGGAATCATTTCTGTGGTAAATAGTGCTGGAAGCAAAATACAGTGCTTGCAGGATCTTTGTTTTGTTTGAGGTACACTTATTTTTCTCTCTTTCTCTGCTGAGAGAATGCTTATCATTGTAATAAAACTGCTCTTCAGGCTGCAAGCATGTCGGATATCTTGCAATGCAGCTCCCAGTTCTGTGCCACTGCACCTATATATGCAAGGGGAAGTTTTCAGATATATGGACACTACTAGCAAAAATCATCTTACAGCTTACTAGGGTATGTATATTTTTGCTCACAGAGATATGAAAAGAAAGACACTACTCTCTCCATAGAGGAGGAATGGAAGAGAACTGGTGTTGAACCCAGGAGTGAATCTATGTGCAATTTCTTAGGTTGCAGTTTCCTTTGAATTACTTCTAACACACAGTGTGCTGATGAAATAAATTCTACTGAGCAACATATTCAGTGCATGAATGCTCTGAGTCTAGAATCTCTGGTAGTTAAACGAAATCACTCAAAGCTTCTCTTTTGTGGACTGGACAGTAAATTATTATTAGTAAATGTTATTAATATATTAAAAAATATTAAAGGCAATTTCATGTTAGTAGTTCTTAAGGTTGCTTAAAAAGCATCTGTTCAAGCTGCAACATAGGCCACCCCTGATGGCAAAAATCAGAGCTAATCCTTTCTTTAGCTAACCAGAGCACCCAGAGCAATCACTTCTCTCCCAGCGCAAACAGATCAGCTTCCTTCAGCTGCTACGTTTGTATCTAGTAGGCAGTCTTAGCTTTCCAGCTAATCACAGGATAATCTCTTGACCAGGTTGCCACTATGGCTCAACTCAAGGCACAGCATCCCAAACCTCAGAAAGCAAGCACACAACTATTTCTGGCAATGCATCTGGAAAATACTGGTTGTTTCAGAGTGATGCAAAGTCAAGACCTCAGGTTGATGTTCATGATCTCATGGCCTCATGTTCAGTCCAGGGGAGAAGGTATGTGCCCAGTAATCAGAAAGAAGAAAATGCTTTATTATCCTGTTCAACCTACATGCAGAAAGGATATACTTTAAGATACTTCCAATGTTCACTGAGTATCTGACTCTGACAGGAGAACACAAAATTTGGTTTAAGACAGAAAAGAGTTCAAGGCAAAGTTTTCAAACATTCAACCACCTACATGATTTGATGTAAGCAAAACATTTGGGAATTTCCTCTTTATTTCCAGCAGTAATACTGGAACACTTGCAAAGATTAAAAAGTTGTGAATGCTTTATCTTTTTCAACTATTTAAGGAGGGTATAAGGAGCTTCAAATGCAGCTATTACCTATTCCTCCTCTGACCCTAAAATTCGTAAGTCTGTATTTGGGTAATTTTCTTCTTCAGGACTCAAGCTGTCTCTGGAAACCAAAAGTGTTGCTAATTCTGTTATTCTAGGTAGCAAAACATCAAGTAGGCTTTTAAGCCAATCCCATGACACACCTGAGCACTACTGTTCCTACAAAGTTTCTTGTAGATCTGGTCGATAGCTACAGAGGCATGCTCGAAGCACCGGCTGAATAGCTCGTATCTCCTTTTTTTCACCTGTTCAAATTCTTGCTTGCATATTCTAGCTTCCTTCCTGCTGGTCTCAAAAGCTATGAAAAAGGATTACTGAAATTACTCCACAATAAGCCCCTGAGCAAATACACAGAATGAATGTAAGTTGTGCATCAAGGAAAATACTTATTCAGAAAAAAGATTCTAATGCAGATACAAGAAGTATACCAACATTCTGAGTTTCCTTCCAGATTTCAAATGGAGGCTCCAAAAACTGAACAGCTGAGCAATGAACAAAATTTTTCTCCCAATTCCTTCTGTAAACTGGGCAGCCTTAAGCAGCACCCGCATTTGCTTTTTGCAGCTTTAGAACTCCTTAGTTTTCTTAGTATCTAATGTCTGCAGTGCTCTTTGATGAAGACAGTAACTGCAGTAATGCTCATATCTGACTTCTGGACAACATGTATGTGTTCCTTCAATGATTTAAGAAAAAAATAAGTAATTTTATGACTAAAGTGAGTACTGTTTAGAAAATAAGTAAAAATATTTTATGTCATTTAGCAAACAAAATACCTTTCCAATCATTCAAACTGTATTTCAATAAACTACTGCAGAGTTAAGAGTATGTTAATAAATAGTTTACATATAATGACAACTGAGGATGAACACTTGAGCATAAAAGATATCTTAATATCTGAAAGAAGCAAAGGCAGCAGGACCAACCCCGGAAAGAGAAATTTCAGTTAGGGTGAAAACTGTCATGGATTAGTAAGAAAGACTCAGCATTACCATCTATTGATTCTCGGAACTTGTCCCGAGCTATCTGTAGTTTCTCTACTGCTCTCAGGTTTGGAGCAGCTGTCTTCATTAAAGTACTCTCTTTAGATTTTATTTCCTGCTGCATCTGGTTCAGATGATCTTGTATATCTTTATCAGAGTCTAGGTCCTAATTGAAAAAAGTAAGAATACCAAAACAGTAAAATGTGCCTTTACACCAAGCAGGTTCAACATACACAGCAAGCACCCATGGTTTCTGGAAGAATTCCCCCTCCCACTCAATAGCTTTAACTAAAAAGCACAATAAATACTCCACTCTGAGCCTTAGTTCTCAGAATAAATTTACAAGGTCTTAAGTAATATTCTACAAAGACCTTTAGAAACAGGCACAAATTCCCTTTGGCTTAGAAGTCTGGGTTCAAATACAAAACAGGAGGAGATTAGTGGGCTTGACTATTTCATTTGTGAAGAAAAATGTCTCAATTAATTCAATGAGAACCTGTCTTCAAACAAGTTCCAGTGGTCACAGATTCTTCTCTTGCTCTGTAATGAGCCTCTGATACAAATAGGGTGCTAGAATTTAAATGCAGGAGTTAAAGGAGGAAGAAAAATCAGTTACATTTACTATTTATCCATTCTATTTTTTATGGTTTAGAAAAGCTTTAAATTAAATTTAGTTATACAGAAAATCGATCTATGCAGAAATCCCATACAATTACTACTATGCAAAAGCAAAACACAAATATGCATGCACTTAAGCTTAAGAGTGGTTTTAGTAACAGTGATTTAGAGACTAGGTTGAAGAATAAATAATTTCAACAAACAAAGTATTTTAAATAAAAAAACTCAATCTCTAATAACTTCAAACAAAGAGACTACCTTCAGGTCTTCTGCTAGGCTGCTGTAGTCGATCTGAATTGCCTCTTCCCTTTCATAGATACTGGATGTAGTCTGAGTGTCTTCTGTCTCAGGACCTAGCTATAAATAGGAAGGACATTCCAGCTGAGAATTATGACAGTTAAATTTTAAACTATTAAAGCAATACATTAAAAAGACATAAAACTAGGAGACAGTGGTAACATGGCATGAGGTAAACTTATTCCATAGCTCCTCCCCTAGCCAAAATGGAATTAACAGTTAGCTGAGTCTAATTAAAAACCATACCTTTTAAATGAAGATGAAAACATCTGCTAATTTATTTCAGTTTGAAGCTTAGAGAAAAACAGCAGTAATTTATTTGCAATACATTTAGAACAATGTGCATACTTTAAATCTTCTGATTAGAAAGGTTTACGTTTCCATGATAATTCAAGCCCCTTTAAGTAAAGGCTCTGAAGTGCGTAAGTCAAGGCATGGCAGGGGGGTTGGAACTAGATGATTTTAGGGTCCTTTCCAACCCTAACTATTCTATGATTCTATGATTTTCGAGCTGGCTTCAGAAGCCATGAGTAGCATCAATTCTGTACGGCATAAGCAGAATATCTCCTGGACACTGTACACCTGGATTTCAAGCAACTGCTTTCCCTTCAATGGAACACATGCTGCCTGTTGCTATCAGCCCTTTCCCACGAAGATTCTTTCTCAGAACCAAATCTTAGTGGTTTTCTCAGGGATATTCATTAGGAATCTCAGTTATTATTCCTACTGCCCATCTCCTCAAGTTTCTTCTCTTCCTTATTGATTAATATCAAGAGCTGAGCTGTCTACATACTCTGATGATTAGCAGTCCTTTCCCTTCAGACACTGCCCACCTCTCTGCATTCATTTTGTCTTCTGACCCACTCATTCACACCTATTCTCCAGAAAAGCTATTTTTCTAAGGAGTGCTATCAGCAAGACTCCTTCCAAATTCACAGACTAGCTACAAGTCCTTCAAAACCTATAGCTATTTTATTTTGAAACAACAGAGAAAGTTTAACTTCCCCTCACAGAAGATATGCTGGAAAATGAGGGAAGGCTGAGAAAAATAACAAGGGTCAATCCCCTGATGGCAGAGCATTTCTATTTTAGCCTACACCCAATTGCTGTGAATATTTGTATCTACTGGAGATAAATGGACAATTTTAGACAGTATTTATATTATGGATGATTAACCAAAGATTATGTCAATTCATGTACGTGCTGTATTTATTTACATTTCTGAAGTGACCCCTGTGTGTCCCTTTACATATGTTTATCTCAAATACTCCTTCATACTGATTTTCTTTTACCACAGCACTTTTAAATATTTCACAGGAACACATTTCAAGCACAAGTAAAAATACTTGCAACAATATTTCTGTCTATAAAAGTAAAACAAAAAAATCCTTCTCTTGAATGGATAAGGCCTAATAACATGAAAATAGCATTACTGTCCAAGATAAACAGTCCTGTAAGGAAAAATAAGTATCCTTAAATTCAAGACTAAATAATTGCTCGTCCATGATATCCATCTTTTATAAGCATTTTATGTACCTCTACTTCACTGATATCATCCAGTAATCCAGACAGCAACTTTATTTTCAAGTCCTGCACCTTGCATTCGAGAAGCATATTATGTCGTCTCAATCTTTTCTCTTCCAGAGCTGTTTCTATAGTTGCAGCTTCTTTCTGTAATTTTGTAGCTTCTCTACATAGACAAAAGATACAAAACAATTAAAGAGCAGAAGCCATACAGCGTGAAAAACAGTTACCGAGTTTTCTCTATAATCCCATTAAACATAAAGGAAAAACTGTACTCCTTCCATCCCCTTCATTCTCCAGAATCACTCAAGAGACACCTGGGAGCCACAAGCTATTCCAGCAGGCAGTTAACATTCTGCTGTTCTGTATTAGCTTTAACTACTGCAAGGTAAATGCTAGTAGCACAGACTTAGTTTCAGCATAGTGCCAAGTTCTCACTACAGCATGTTCAAATACCTTTCCTAATTGCAAATGAACTCTCTTTTGTTCAGCTCTGCTGAACATGCATGGAAATTTGACCCTTCGGAAATTTAATCAAGTATCTTTTATCATTACCCTGCTTGAAATACATGATTCTTTGCAATGAATTCCTTCGATAGCATCAAGTTGCTTAGTAAGACAGAGACACAACAGCCTTATTTTGTAAAATTTGCACACACACTATAAAATTAACTACTAGGCACATCATCTGCAAGCCTGTGTAAAATTCCAGAAGCTTCTCTAGCCATATCGTGCCAAAATGTCTGCTTGTAAACACAGGCTCCTGATTAAGAGACATTAAACACCTCAATAATAAAGACCTTGATTTAAAAAAACAGTAAGGACAAAACAGTGACCTAAAATTAGTATTAGTTAAGGTACCCAACACCTGAAAGGCCTGGAGAAAATAAGAACCCTGAAATCAGACCATAAAAGCTAATTTCTCAATAACTGTACTAACCATACTACTCAAAGAAAAATATGAAACTACCAATAAACTTAGTATGTCCTCCCCAAGTTGTGATTTCTGATAAATACGTAATGACTTCTGATAAGTAGCTTACAACGAGATCTAACATGAGGTAGATAATAAGAAATGCTCTTCTGTACAGTTTATGGGATGGTTCTCGTTAAATAATTTCACTCACACCACTTTGGGAACCAAATGTTGAATCAGAAACTCTCTTCAAATAATGCATACTGTAAAAGCAAAGTACCATGTCTCTAACGAATCTTTTACAAGAAAACAGAACAAGAGAAATTAAAACATCTAATCACTACAACTCTTCTAAATATTACCACATTTATCATTTTCCTAGGAGTAGAATTAGCAATTACCTATTAAGAGTTAATAATGTCTTTCTGAACTCTTCAACTTCATTTTGGGCTTTTATAACCTCCGATTTATGGGCACTTAATCTATCCTTAAATTGTTGCCGCTCCTCCACAATTTTATTCACTTGTTTTAGAAGCTTTTCCTCATCCTGCATAGAAATATTTACAATTTTAACCTTTCACCAAAAGTCCTGATATGGAGCTTTTTTTATACAGAAAGAAAGAGTTAAAGTTCAAACCTGTTAAAATACATTCAAATGTGTTACAGCACATAATCTGAAAGGTCTGGGAAAACTGCCCATCTTATATATAGGAATATCCAGATGTTTTGTATATATAGGCACAGCCATCTCTGGATTTGTGATTGTACTAGAGTAAACTATGCAGCCATCAAACAAGGCAGGGATCCTAGAATACCTGAAATCTTTAAGCTACTCTTTTTATCTTAATCCCTTATCCCTGCAAGAAGGATCCCACCTGCTGTACATCTACAACATATTTAGCAATACCTAAGGTAACCTAAAATCTGAAATCTTTTAAAAAGTATTGTTCATTAAAGAGAAATTCTGAGGTAACCTGAAGAGAAGAAAGAATCTGTGGAGGTACTCTAGAAGGTAATATAATCAAGACTTAACTGCTGTCACAGTATCGAAACAAAGTACCTTCAGATTTTAGTACCAATAATCCTTCTCCAGGACAAAACCATCTGAATTTGTTCAAAGTCCTATTTCAAAAGAATTATGCACACAGGCATTAAGTCAGACATGGTTTTGTGCATGACGAAGGGTCTATTGTTTTTCCTCAGTATCAGAAATACGTATCTTCTAATGTTACAATATACAGAGTTCAAATGATGCATGTGGGGGGTTTTGCCCACTTTGAGGGAGTTTTACATTTTGCTTCTGTTCTTTATTCAAAGCACTATTACACATCTTTTCTCCTTCACTTTCCAGTGCACCACAAGCAACATCAACATAACAAAAAATTACTTATAAGTAACTTATAAGGAGGAATCCATACAAATTACTTCAACTAAAAATCCAAATTAGTTTTCACAGATTTATTTTAAGTCTATTAGGGCTGTGAAGCACTTCACAGGTATAAAGGCTTCTGTGAAGCACCTTAAAAAATGCAAAGCACTAAACTTGTTTATTATTACTCCTAGAACCTTCTAAAGAATCTCATCCACTGCTGCTAGTTTGACCTCTAGTCATTTGCTGTGTTATCATATAAACTAAGCACAGTATAACACCGCATGCTAGTAATTTGTAAGTACCTTTATGACAAATAATCCAAGGTTAAAATGACAATATGCAACCGCGTTTTTTCTAAATTTACAAAGTCAGCACTGAATTAAACCCTAGAAAAATTACTCAATAGCATTAACTACGTTTATTCAAGATTATTAATTCAATGCACTCTTTCCTCAGTCTCAGGTAGAGAGAGGTATGTTTCAGTTACCTTCTGTAGCCTGGTAATCTCAGCTTCATCTTTATGAACAGTCTCCCTCAACTTGCTGACAGTGTCTGTTAACTTTTGTAGATGATCCCGATTATATTCCAGCTGAATATTTAGTCGTGTCTTCTGATTTTCAAATTCCAGTCTAGTCAAAGTATAGTATTTCAAAACAACACTTTCAAAACAGGCTGACAGCTAAGTCTATTTAAAGTTATATAACAGATTTTCATTTTGACTATTTAGATAGCATTTTTGTATCTTCTATATGAACACAAAAATTTGCATACATCTGGATCATTGATTCCACTACACCACATCCTGTGGATGTATTGGAAGGTACAAAAATACAGTGATAAAAGTTGAAAAAAAAAAAACCAATATACAGTATGGCCATGTTTAATATTGAAAGCGACACTAAAAGTTCAAGTATCTCAGTATGAATGATATACCTGTAAATAATGTAGAAATGAACTGGGCAAAAGCTACACTGATGCTGTGTATTTACCCAATGCCTGTGCTCCCTGCTCAGCCATCACAAGCTTCCTGGTCAGCTGGCATGGATGTTTATCTGAGTATGGCAAGAAACCTATCTCGGTTAATAGATGGCAATTAAGAAGCATGAGACCAGAGTTTTTCAAGCCATGCTGAGCCTTGCTTCTTATCTCTCAATGGAGATCTGTATTTGCTTATAGGGGTACAACAGCAGAAACTTTTTCATGTCTTGTTGTGAGGAAGGACTGAAAGAAGCAGCTGTTTACAGAAAGGTCTCCTCTCAGCTGTTACTGTCTGCCTCTGAGCTTGCCAAATGACTTAATGGTGCTGCACCTGTTATTCGAGCAAAAGGGTTGGTCCAACACAAACTCCAGGCTCTTTAAACCTGGGCAAGAAGACAGCACCATGGCAGAGGCTTACATATCTAATGCTGGCAAGGTAGGGCACCAGCAACGCCAATGCAGTGTAGCATAAGGACATGTAGTGATAAAACAAGGAGAATGGTTTTAAACTGAAAGAGGGTAGACTTAGATTAGGACATTAGGAAGAAATTCTTCACTGAGACGGTGGCGAGGCACTGGCACAGGCTGTCCAGAAAAGCTGTGTCTGCCCTATCCCTGGCAGTGTTCAAGGCCAGGTTGGATGGGGCTTTAAGCAATCTGCTCTAAAGGAAGCTGTCCCTGCCCATGGCAGGCAGGTTGAAACTAGATAAACTTGAAGGTCCCTTCCAACCCAAACCATTCTGTGATTCTAAGATAAGGCCATGCAAAAAAATTCCTCTTTTCACAGTTCTATTATTAATTTCATACACTTCAGACTTCAGTTCTTGCAAACATAAGTAAATGACCAAATTACTTCAGGCAGCAGGTGCTTTAAGGGGAACAAAACGTACTGCATTACTACCTCACTGCAGCCTGTAGTCCAAGCCCACATACTTGGACTACTTTCTGAAAACCAGTCAGAGAATCTCTTAGCAGCTGAAGAGATAGCCAACAAGAAAATGGAGCTCGGTACTACCCATTATACTAGTCACGTAGAAAAGGCATATTTTCTATACGTGAATGCACAAACTATCATCCACTTGCAAACATCTGTAGTACAAGAAAATAGTTCATTTTAACATTCTCATTCTTTAGAATATAAACTCGTTGTCTTGTGACATATGCCTGTCAGAGGGGAATACCAGTTGAGGTTGCCTGTGAGAAAATATCCTGCTTTCCTTAACAGCATGCTCTTCTACAAAATCACTTCATCTCACACCCAGTTCTCCTTTAAGCTTTTTGGTACACGAGTGAGCCTCAACACCATCCTCAATTTGTGACAGAGCCATTTTTCCTATGTGGATTTTATTAAACTACTTTATGCTTTATTTTCCTACAACAGTGCTACCAAAATAGGAAATGTTACCTTTCCAGGTTGTTGCACCTATCCCTGACTTTAACTGTCAGATAAACTCAAACCATCGCAGTGCAACTGCTCACTAATCCTTGCAGTACTCATATAACCTTTTCCATTTTTTTTAGGTTTTTGTGGTATTGCGACGGAGGGAATTTACCATTGTGCCCAATCTATTACAAATAAATTTTTAACATTTCAATTACAAATACCACCTTTTCTTATCAATCTCCTCTTGTTGTCTCACATGTTCTTGTTCATACACACGAATATTTTCTATACCAATTTCTTCACAGAATTCCCGGAAAACAGAATCTTCAACCTTCAAACAGAAAGAAATGGAGCAGAAAAAATTTATGCTATCTTGCAACCAGTCAAACATCTAGAAAATCACTTCAGTTTACTGTTTCTGCCTGTTGTTCCCCATCAAATGAAGAAGAGAAAGCTGAATGGTATACAGGACATTAATCAGATGCATCAGGTTTCTCAATGTAGCTTAGTTCTTTGTTACAGTCCTTTCAAGTGATACATAAATGTTAATTATTATGTTCCATTTATAGCAAAGCTACAGCAAAAGACCTGCTACAGAATCTCTTATTTCTTAATTATACAGCAAATACTAGCAAAAGCTTCAGCCAAAACCAATCCTAAAATTTTAATGAAAGACTTCAGCAGGTAAAGAGTAGGTATAGTGTATATGGCAAGATTGAACAAAGAAACAGCAACAGCCTACAGCATTTGAAAGATATCCCAATGGACTGAACAAAATTTTATAGGTCAAAACCCCAGTATTGTTTATACTGTTTTGATACACAGGCTTGTTTAACCAGGTCTCAAACAAGCATACCAACAATCTTAAAACCAAAACAAAAATGAACCAATAGAAAAACAAAACAAAAAAAAAAGAAAAGAAAAAAAAAACAACAACAAAAAAAAAAACCAACCCCACAAAAAAAAACAAACCTCAAACCCGCGAAATCCAAAAAAGCCCCAAACCACTAAAAACACCCCTCCTTCCTCCCCAAACAAAACCCCGAGACACAGTAAAATAAGGAATTTGACAATCATCATGCATACCTCAACCACTCTTCCAGAATAGTCAAGAGTGCACAGAAAATAAAACACAGATGTTGACTCCCAAGAAAAGAATCCTCACTCTGTGCTGCTCTTTATCGACTTTTCTATTATACACTGGCATAACAGGTCATCACCTAGACATGACATCCATACAATTCAGAACAAAGCACTCTAGCAGTGCTCAGAACTGTTCTCAGCTCTAGAATGATGGCACAGAGCTCTCTTCCTAATGGCATGAGCATGCCTGATCTATTCTGCATACGGGTTGCAGACCTGATGGATCTTCTTCCAATTAAAAGAGATTGACAGAGGATTTCCATTACTGAGACTCTGAATTGGACCTGCTATGACTGCAGTGAGAATGCTTCTCAGGACAGTCTCATATGCAAGGACTGTCTAACTAGTGGATGCACTGAATACTGAGAGCTCTGCAACTCTTCCAGGCACTTACAGAGTTTAGTGTACACACATGCTGTCACAGATCCACATCAGCCAGGAAGACTTCATGCCACAGGAAAGTTACAGTTTAGTCATGCAATCATGCTGTGTAAATATCTCTCCACAAAAAGGAGAGGTCCTGTGAGTACAGTTTCTTACAAAGAATCTGGTTGTTAAGAGTCTGAGAAAGAATAACCTGATACCAAAATTTACCCCAAAACCTACAAAAGCAACTTGCTGGGATTTAATCTACAGTTGAAGCTTGCACTGAGAGCTCTGAAGCTGTGAACTACAATGGTCTGTGCCTGCTCAGTACTACAAAGCATAAATCTTATTTATTAGCAGACCAGGAAAAGGAGGGGGAAAACCAACCAATCTTCTTCAAACTCAAAAATTTTCTCCTATGTCAAATGAAATTACAGTTTATACATAAAGCATATATATTAAGCTTCGTTTAATAATCTAATATTCAAAAAGTACATGATTTGGTTTGTTTGTGTTTGGCACACAACAGTCACAGAATTTTGATTTTAAGGAAACTGATTTGCAAAGCAATGATACATACATACTAAGATCTAACTACACCTCTGTTAACAATTACCTTGGTAAGAATGGCAAAGAATGTAGGAAGATTGTTGGAGTAACTTATAACCCTCGTCAACAAAGTTGTTTACAAAGTTAAAAGTTGCTTACTTTCTGAAAGTCAGCAGTAGCAGAAAGAAGTTTCTGCAGTACAACAGCATAAGCTGTCATGTCTAGGACAGGAAGCATTACCTCGTTAATTTTTTTCTGAAATTCTTCTATTTTTTCTTTTCTTTGTGCTACTCCTTCCTTCAGCATATCAAGCTGAGACTCAATATTTACCAGTTCACTTTCCAATTTTGATTTCTCCTAGACAAAAAGAAAGGAAAAAGATGACAATTTTTCTTAACAGGATTGTCAACTTTCTGGAAAATAAGAGAAGGCTCTGTTCCAGAATAACTGTATTTTTCTGATTAAAAACATTGAATACTTTCTTCTGCAATGCTACTTACCCACTATTATTGCCAATCTGCATGCAACCATTACAGTTCTCATGAGCAGAAAGACAAATTACCCAAGTGTCATTTAAAGTGCATTTTGACTTACAGACTAAATGAGAAACCAATCTTACCAGAAATTCAAATTTAAAACCTAAAAGAGAATAAGCCTCATAGAAATTACTTTGTAATCTTAGTGGGTTTTTTTTTTGTATTTTATTAATTCCTCAGTCATAACTGCTGCATGTAAAACTTTAATACTACTTCCTTAAGTAGCTTTTTTTTAATTCCTTTTATTTCACTAGTAATTACAGCTTAGGCAAAAAAAATGCGGTTATTAAACACAAAAATTATAAAAGGCTTAGTACTATACCACGTAGAGATTAGCAAGATGTTTCTTTTTAATAAGCTCTAATTCACTCTGTGAGTATTTAAGTCGTGTCTGCGTTCCATGGCATTGAGCATACAACTGCTTCAAGTCAGCCTCCTTACGTTTGATCTTCATTAAGTCCTAGAAAAATATTATAATGGGAGAAAAAGCATTTGAAATAAACTGTGACTTACTTGGAAATTACTCTTTTTCAGATTTATGCACTACATAAAGCTAGCCTCACTGACATAGGCCCCATTCAAGGCATTGGTCATATTTGATACAAATTTTGTTAACATGTATTTCTCAAAAGAAAGCAAACACTTGCAAATTCCTGAAATCCTGTTCTATCCCTCTTCCAAAATAATTCAAGTATGACAAATCATGTTACACTGACAGGTTTTGGTTTGTGCAAATATTTTTACATTGACAACATCTAGCATCTTCTTCACTAGAAGTTTTCAGGCACTGAGCAACAGCTTCTTTTTGTTGGAAAAGCTTTTCTCAGTGTTGTCCTGCCTTTCCACCTCTGCCATTGTGACCCAACCCACTAGGAAAGAAGAGAGACCCACAGTTGATTATTATTAACTAGAAGAGGATTAACAGCTACTACATCCTGTCTGCATCTTCTAGAAGTTTAGAAAATTACCTTTTAGAAAATCTCCTTCCCATAGCTGAATTAAATGATTTAAACCCTTTCTGCTTTTTGCAGTTAACTACTTTTTAAGAGACCTACCTTTAGCTCATTAATCAAGCTATCTCTTTTTTCTTTCATTGCATTAATTTCTTTATCATCCCAACATCTAGCCTTAAACCTTAAATCACTTGATCCTCCAGAAATCACTCCAGACTTCAAAAATAAAGTTCCGTCAAGAGCCACTGTCTGGAAAACAAAGGAAAAATAAAATTAAAATCAAATACATCTGAATACAAAGCATCTAAAACATGCCATGAACTAGTGCCCCAGACATGGCGGTTAAGCAAGCATCAACCACGTTTTAGTGGGACTCCAACATATTCTTTCCTCTTCCAAACCTGCTAACATGAGATACATGAAGCTACAAAAAAAGACTGTTGTTTCTTGGCACTAGTCACATTTTGGTGTTACTACTACTGATAAGAAAAGGAAATGAAATGGTATAATTTCCTTTTATTTAGGAAATTAATAAGAGACATTTGTGTATACACTGACAACTTAGAAGGCTATGTCTGGCTTTGTAGAGCAAACCAAGCAATGTGACAATGGAGTAAAGGAAAACAGCTTGCCCGTAAACAGAACAGAGAAATTTTAGTAAAAAACACAGATTTTTTTTGTGACTCGATACCAAGTAAAAATGATTTCACACTCACCATTGACTGAAGGCTGTTGTAATGAAGATTTTAAAAGGTTTACCAAGTGCATAAAAGGTTTCTACAGACTATCTACAGCAACAGAGATAAGCATAAGAAGAAAGAAGTGCAGGAAAAATCAGAGAAGCTTCAGCCCACACAACACAGTCAGCATCTACAACTAATATATTACGTCAAATATTTTAAATATTTTTGAAAGGATTTCTTCATAAAAAAGCTACCAAGATTAAGTTTGTATTGTTAAATCAGACAGTTTAAAGAACAGGATTACTCCTCCTCCTTTTCATCCCGAGGACCAGACCAAAAAACATACTTGGACATTATCCTCTAATTTGCCTCCTTTTCCCAGGAAATTACTAAAACTTACTATCATACAGAGGAAAACATAACAATGTGAAATATGTGAGGGAGCTTATTTATATGGGAATAGACTAGACAGCATAGTATAGTTCTTCAATACTTTGTGGGATGTTTATAGAAGAATTATTTAAATGGCATCAAATACATAACAGCAGTGAAAAACGTAGGCAACAAAATTCAGCTTCTTACTTTCAACCTCACTGGTCCATCAAATGCTATTTGTTTTGCTTCTTTAACTGTTTCACAGACCAAGCCATTCCCACTCACAAACTGAATCACTTTTTTTAGTGGAGCAAATGGAGTTTGTACAACATCCACCATCATTTTAGCTCCTTTTATCTCTCTTAACTTTTCATTGATTGGTTTAACCTGTAAAGCAAGTAAGCAACATTTAGAATGTGTTGTTATAGCAAAGCATGCCCAAATCTGAGTGGCCTGGGGACAGGATGTACAGATCAACAGAATGTGGTTCTGTAAAACTAGATACAGATCTTGTTTTCATATTCTATGTATACTGTAGTCCTTAAATCTGTACAACTTATTTTGCTGTGCATGAAATGCAAGTACATGTAGAATGGAGAATAAACAATATGAGTTAAAAGTTTTGTGAGAGAACAGCTGGAATGGACAGAACTCTGACTGGGGAAAGACTATGAGTGGAGAGCTCATAGGTCTGAAGAAACATCTGGTAAAAACTGTAGTGGGTGTCTGCTACAGGCTGACTCTCAGGATCATAGAATCATACTGGTTTGAGTTAGAAAGGATCTTCAAGATCATCTAGTTCCAACCCACCTGCCACAGGCAGAGGCATGTTCCATTTGACCAGGCTGCTCAACACCCCATTCAGTCTTGCCTTGAACATTGCCAGATTTGGGGCAACCTGCTCCAGCATCTCACCATCCTCATAGCAAACAATAGCTAAACCAAATCTCTCCTCTTTCAGTTTAAAGCCATTCTCCTTTGTCCTGTCACTATATGCCCTTGTAAAAAGTCCCTTTCCGGATTTCTTTTAGGCCTCCTTTAGGCACTGAAAGCTGTAGTAAGGTAACTCCAGAGCCTTTTCTTCTCCAGGCTGAGTTAAACCCAATTCTTTCAGTTTGTCTTCACAGGAGAGGTGCTAAAGCTTTTGGATCATCTTTGTGGCCCTCCTCTGAACTCTCTCCAACAGCTCCACATCCCAAGAAGGATACTGAGGTACCATAGCTGGACACAGGACCACAGGTGGGGTCTCAGAAGAGAGGTGTAGAATCACCTCCCTTGATCTGCTAGCCACACTCCCCTTCCTGCAGTCAAGCATAAGGTTGGTTTCTGGGCTGCCAAGCACACACTGCCAGCTCAGATTGAGTTTTTTGTTGGCCAATATCCCCAAGTCCTTCTTCTCAATCCAGTCCCTGTGCAGCCTGTTATTTTTGCTTGGAATGAGTAGAGTGGATGAGGCCTACAGGCAGTTAGAAGCAGTGTCATATCTGGTATCTAAAGAAACATATTAATATTTCTCAGTCACATGGCTACTCAATAGTCTTTGAATGATCACAGCAAGTGAAAGAGGTGCCTAAGGACTGAAAAAACACAAGTGCCACCTCTGTGTTCAAAAAGGGGCAAGAAAGAGGCCCTAAGGAATTACAGGACAGTTACCCTTACCTTGATCCCTGGGAAGATGATAGAGCATCTAACCCTAGAAACCATTTCCAGGAATGTAACAGAAGTCTTTGAGGACTATTTAGCATGGATTCACCAAGCTGGTTATGTGTGACCAACCTGATGGCCTTCTACAAAATTACTGGCCTGGTAGACGAAAGGACAGCAGCAGATGTTGTCTACCTAAACTTCAGTAAGTCTTTCAGCACCGTCTCCTGCAAGATCATCATAGAAAAGCTAATGGAATATTGATTGGCTGACAAACAGTGAGGGTGGACTGGAAACTGGCTTGGACAGACAGATCCACAGGGCAGTAATTGGTGGCACAAAGTCCAGTTGGATGCCAGTAACTTGCAACATCAGAACTAGGACCAATCATGTTCAACACCTTCACTATCTGAATGATAAGGGAGAACCACATTTGGGCAAGTTTGCTGATGGCACGAAACCAGAGGGAATAGCTGATACACTAGGGGCTCACAGAGAGACCTCAGCAGGCTGGAGAAATGGGCCAACAGGAACCTCATGAAGTTCACCTTTTAAGTGCTTTGCCCTAACACTTAAGCCTATTTTAGTTAGGCTTAAATGAGCCAAGATCAAGATTTACAAGTATATTAGCTTGCTGATGACAGGAGAAAAAAGAAAAAAAAAAAATGTACTTACATCAAGGTAATCCAGAGCAAGAAAAGTTTCAGGTTCAGCTCGCTCTTGTTTTAGGAAGCGAATGCAATCTCTTGCAGTTTTTTCAGTGGCAACAACAATAGCAGTCATATATTTGCTGAATACCTTGGTAACAGCAAGCTGGTACTTTTTATGAATAGGATGACACAGGTCAAGCAGTCTTCCAAACTGAAGATAAAAATACAGAGAAATATTAGTAGGTTACTTTAGATATCAAATATTTCTGCATGCAAGATGCTGAAGTATCGAGAGGAAAACATGCTACGTATCTATAAGCTGCACTCTCTTACAGTAGCTGTGCATCAGAAAAAAACAAAAATTTTAGTAGTCATCAATCAAAATTGCAAAGTATGCCTTCAAATCTGAAGGGAGGGTTTTAACTTTTTTCCCTGAGATTAACATTAAGCATGTCAATGTTTTACTCAACTTAGTATACATAAGCATGACAGAGTGACATCAACAAAGTAAGCCAAGTTTCCTTTCTTGAGAGGAAGAGAAATATCTAACTCGCACTAAGATCTTTAATAACAATAAGGTCTTAAATAGAACTATTAGCTGGAAAATGGTAGCAGAGACACTTCCAGTTTCAACCCAAAAAAGAAGCATCTTCTTTCTTTAGTAGCATGAAAAGAAAAAGAACCACTTTTTTTTTTACTGCATAGTCCAAAGAACCAAACCCGTTTTGCCATATATTGATATACCACCACCATAGTTAGAATGGCTTAATTCTTTGCTGTACATACTCTCACTAAAGGTCTTTTGTTCCATTTCTGTAATTATAGGTATAGTTGAACTTTCTCTGAATAACTAAAGGTACTAATCCACATTCTGAACGTTTTAACATATAAATTCTCTCAGTAACATTTGATTTTTCAGACATTCAAAACTACACAGAGGACCTGTATATTTTCAGACACAGACAATTAAGTCCAGCTGGAATGTCAAATTTACATGGAAACATCTGTCTGAGCTGCAGATAGAAACATCCAAGTAGACGGGCTGACAGCCCAACTGAATCTGTAACAATCACAATCTTACAATTAAAACTACCAATGTAGGAATTCCATTCCGGTAATTAAATTGTAAAAAACTGTGATCAGCTACAAAAGTCACTCTGTTCATCAGAAAAATCCATGAAAATGTACGTCACTTATATATGTGGGATGATCAGGGGACTGGAGCACCTCCCCTATGAAGATAGGATGAGAGAGTTGGGGCTGTTCAGCCTGGAGAAGGCT
>JASSUY010034251.1:0-23275 GCA_032466535.1 Forpus xanthops
ATTCTCCTTCCCATTTCCCCAGGACTGGGGAAGAAAGAGGGAGGAGTGAGCAGAACTGTTTGAGGGGCCTCAAACCACGACACCAGGGAAGTCTGACCTCTGCACATCTTTTTTTTTGTATGTTTTAGTTTGGGGGTAAGAATAGCAGGGGACAAAGTTTACTGTCCAATGTGATGATTTCTCCATATGAGGTACTCATCACACTGACATCTATAGGTAATGCACATTGAGATGCAGGAGAAAGAGACTTGCTTAGCTTTGAACAGTCTGAAAATGTTCTTTCTTAGAGCTTAATCAAGATATAACTATTACTGATGCCTTGCTTCTTTTTAATAGGCTATTTACTATTATATACAAGGACTTTGCAGAGAAGCACAGTTAATTTGTAAACAAGCCCTCAGAATTAAATTAAGCTGTAATTTACACCTCCCCTTGCAACTGCTCATTTTTGCAGGCAAAAGAATGTTTTACCAACTGCTAGAACTACTTGGAAGTGAGGGGGGAGATGATTCAAATCAGGCATTAAACTATGATCCTTTACCTAGATAAAGGAAGCATTTCAGGACACCATTCGGAAAAATACCCAGGCACTTGGGAGCCATGTCCCAGGGTGGGATTCTGAGCAAGAGACTTCAGTAGCTGTTTTTTCTGTTCATTCCTGTGACCCAGGTCAGTGTTTTCAGCTGCTTTGCTGCTGTTCAGTCTAAGTCAACAAAGGACTTATGTGTACCCTTAACTTTAAGTAGGGCTACTTAGATATTTTTTTCAAGCCAAATACCCAAGAGAATGCTGTTCTGAGAGCTCAAGGGAACAGAGGAGAAGCCAAATTTTCTGGTATTCATTTCAGATAAAAGCCTAGTTTTAAAAATAACCCTGAGATTGACACTGTTAAAAGCAGAGGACTCAGAGCTACTGTGCACACTCCAATCAAGGCAAACAGGCAAAAATGTTTCTGCAGGTCAGGGTCAGCCCTGTGCAAGGCTGCCTGCTTGGGTACAAGCCAGCCAGAGGCAGCACCATGTTTGGCACAGCAGGACGTACCAGAGTCATGGAGAGGCATCATGCAGCTACTGAATCAGCTGAGGCACACCAGGATGTGGGAAACCTCTCCAGAACTTCCCACAGGATGCTTGGGAGTCTAGTGAGACGGGCTGCATGACAAAGGAAAGCACGCTCCCCTCTCTTTACTTTCCAAGGTTTGGGATAAAGCAGAAATGACGTAGCTGTAAGAGAGAGGGATAAGTGGAAGCAGAAGGGTAATCCTGATGGACTCCCATGCCCAGAAGCCTAGTTGGTGGTTGTCAGTGACCTGCTCTGAATGGGAGCTGGGACCAGAGACCTCCCATTGTCACTTCCCATTGAAATGACTTGGTGAGTCTGGGTTTCTGGAATTCGCCACTCAAAGACATAACAGCTCTGCCTCTCATTACGAGCATTTATTCTTCCGGCTGGACAACAAAATGGTCTGTTTGCCAAAACCCCTCTAATAGTCACCATTCAAACTCTTCTATACTGAAATCTCTTGTACTGTTATATAGTGACCTATGTGGGGTGAGCAAGGCAAGGAAATGCTGGAACCACTTCTTATCTTTCAGCAGACAGTGGTGTTGGTCACTCTTCTTTTGAGGTGAGTGTAGGCATATAACCTTATCCCAGGCGTCTCCATCAGTGACAGAAGGGTCTCTCATGACAGCTGGGAAAACTCACTTTGCCTTCACCTTTGCCAGGCTGATATTTCATTCCAGGAAGCACTTCAAGTCCCCAGCTACAGCTCTCTAATTTTCAGTTTTGGCAAACCCAGGCTTCAAGTGTTAAAGCCTCTTGCTCACAGAGAATGAGAAATCAAAAAAAAAAAATGCAGAAAAGGAGATAAAAATAATAATAAAAAAACATAACAATCAGATCCTTGAAGCTTGAAACATACCTTAGATTATGAAGACATTCATTATTTATGTCAGACATAGTGGACTGTTTCAGGTTTTATTTTCGATTGCCTAGGCTGCAGATGTTCCCCAGAACTAACTTAGAGATATTAAGGATGTTTCCCAGAGGTGATTTTGTCTTGTCAAAAATTGCATATGAGAAGTTTTGTTTATTATAAATGGTATACCTTTTTCATTATGTCACTCTAACATTTATCTTCCCTGAGCGGGCAAAATATCTGGGCATTTTTATGAATGTTGCCCCCTCAGCTGTAGTGCTCATTTCAAGCTCCCAAGCCTTTCTCCAGAGGAAGGTAAGCATCAATACCTGTATTTCACCACTGGAGTAACCTTCATGCATACACACAAAAAAGAAATGACTGGCATAAAGTTACTTAACAGGCTGTTGGCAGAGTTGTGAATAGAGTAATGCAGGTCTTCTGAGCCTGGTCCTGCATTATAATGGTTTTCCACTGGACTATGAGAGATTCCACAGATATTTTCAATGGATGCTCTTTTTTCAGCTCTCAACCTTTTTCCAGGTTCTAAATGACAGCTACAAAGGGTACAATTTTCTTAATTGTGCACAATGGGGTAGATTTTGAAAAGAGGTCAATGGGTAAAATTTTCAAACGCAGTTAAATGGATTTGAAAGGTAATGAAATTTAAGCTCATGAGCTCACCACCCAGAAATGAAGCCAGATTTTCAAACAAATGCTGTCTGCATTGAGAAAAATGCATGAGGACCCATTTTGCAAAGGCACTTGGAGAGATGCAGCTGCCACAGTGACAGCTGCAGGAGGATTTCCAAAGGGACCAAACGCTCAGTGTTCTGGGGTCTTTTTGAAAGACACTGATTATTTATTCTACCTATCTATCTAAATGGACTTCTTCTGAATATCTAGTGCAACAGAGGAGTTCTGAGCCCCTATGAGGTCCCATGGGGCATGCTCTGGTGATGGGCACCAGAGGACACTGCTGTGGGTACCTGCAGACTCTGAGGCTGGCTGAGGCTGGCACAGCCACTGCCTTGGAGGGCAGGAGCACGCCAGCTACACGGGAACAGGCAGCCCATGAAGCATCCTCCATACCAGGCACCTCCAACACCAAGGGGACAGAGGGAGTGATAGTAATCATCTCCCAAAGAGTATGGTTCTTTGACAAGGATGTCCTGTTTGCTACCTTGACACAATAGGAATTTTGTTTGCCTCTTGTATATATCCTCAGACAAGATGGAAAAACTCCTTTCCACAGCCAAGTATCAGGAGAGGAGTTCCTGCGCTCAGCACTCTGTTTCCTGATAATTGGATTACTGGGGGCCGGAGCCAGTGAATCAGGAATTACTCCCTGATGAGCCTCCAAGTGTAATATCCACTGATATATGAAATATTCTGGCCCTGCTGGCTAACTAAATATCCTCCTGCTCACGTCACAGAGGAGATAAAGTGGCAGAAAACATCCCATCTATTATCACTTCAAGCAAATTTTTCATTTTTACTGCTTTCCTCTGTGCCTTCTTATATCCCACCCTGTGTATCAGTTCAATACTCTGTTTCAGTCACCAAAGTTAACAATAACTTCACAACAGAATAATTTTCTAACCCAGTCCATTCCAGGGATCTGATTTGCATCAGATCTTTACAGACAGTTGATTACATTACTTTTTTCTCATACCTGCATGATTGGAGGTCAGAGGGGCTGTGGAGGGAACTGAATATAATTCACAGTGTAAAAGGTAAAGTCCCCTGAGTGAATACTATGTGCTGGTTTCTTGCATGTGTAAAAATAGAAATGAAGCATTGTCATATTTTCTCCTTTGTCGCACATCTTTACTGATGCACAGCCTGTACTACAAATGAAGATGCAGGCTACACAATGTGAAGCACTCCCACTGTGCCTTTGAAAATAGCTTTTTCATCCTAAATTGAACAACTCCTTCAGTTTGTTATTGAACTTCATAAATCTCCTACTCACTCCCAACATCTCATCATGACACAAAGACATCAAAAACTGACACAACTGGACGGGATGTCTGAACTTCATAGCACCTAGGATGCGTGCTCACAGAGAAGGAAGTATTTGAAGGAGACACCATGCAGATATTTATTTACAGGAACCTTCTGCCAGGTTTGAAGAATAACACAACCATAATGGCATCTGAAAACGCAGCAAGTGAGAGAATAAGGTTGTATGACAGGCCAGTTAGGACCAAGGAACCAGTTTGCACTTGGCAAAAGAGGGATGAAAAGGGGCCTGAGAATTAAGAAAGCTGCCTGTGTAGGATGTTCTTAAGGAGGGCGCATTTGGAAAAGATGCACAGAGAGCTGGTGTGACTTGATTGCAAGGAAAAGGAACTTGGCAGCAGCCCTCTTTGCAAATCCAAGGAGCAACATTGCATTTTTTTTGAGACCAAAGAATTCTGCAGTGAGCAAGATATGAAATAGTGGGCATCTGAGCAAAAAACCTTAGTCATAGAAGGGATAAGCTGCATCCCACATGCTTTGTACGGAACCCCTCCCACAAGACAGGTAGACCTGAGAATGCAGCAAGAGGAACAACTAGAAAGTAGGTTTGTAACCCTGCTGATCACCTGCTGGCAACAGATCATTCCCAAGGAAATATTGCAGGACAAGATTCTCATTCTGATAGATGGAGGCAAAGCCACAGAGATTTAAGAGTCTTCTGCATGAGTAGAAGACATAAATTTGTGGATGGGGACTCAGAAGGGCAAAGAAGGGTACAAAGAGAAGAACTTCCTAATATCCCACAAATAGCTAAGGAGAGATGAAAAGAAGCCATTCAATGTCCTGCAGAAGGTTCTTCATTAGAAAAAAAGAGGGCAGTTGAAGAAAGGAGGCAAAGCCAAGATTTTGGTTGAAGTGTATAATCACATTTATCATGCTAACTACCTGGCTAAGGAAGATGAGGCTAGTGCCATAGTTCTTCTGCATGCCATGGACCAGGAAGGAAGATTGTATCTTCTTAAATCAGCACCTACAGATGCCCTGGGCTGAGCAATGTTGATGTTTTCGCCCCAGTTTCACTCCCTTCCCTTCTACATCCCAGTAACTTCCTGTAGGCTCCTGGGGCTGGATCATTTTTCCTCTTTTAGTGTTGTCACTGACAAGCAACTGGTACAATAAATTATTGCTGAATGCATGTTATTTTCTCCCTTTTATAAAGAAAGATACTGAAGATGTACTTTTTTTCCATCTTACTTGTCATGGGAGAGGAAAATTCTCCACCTAAAAGAACAGCAGACAAAAATGGAGATTTTGTTATTACGAATAGTAAAAATTGTACTCTGGGAGATGGAAACAAATGAGGCAACACAGCACCAAATACATATTGTAGAGAAAAGAAATAGTAAGTCTCATCGTCAACAAGGCTGTTTATATTTTTTTTTCTAAACAAGTGACATCCATAGCTGGTATAACTTACCAATAAATGTATTGGAGAAACACAGCAACATAATGTCACCATTTACCATCTTTGTATTGCTCTTGAGGGATCTTTCAGAAAAAGAAAAATACATAATATAGAGGCATTCAGTAGCAATAACTCTGAACAGATTGGTTTTGTCTAACTCCAGTATTTGATTTCCTTTTTGTTATCTTCTTTCACATAAAAAAGAGAGAAAATCTCAGATAAGAGCGATGATTTGCCTTCTAAGCTACTAGGGAGGACAGCTGCAGTAGTAACAAGAGGGAGTAGAGGCCCTCATGCTCCATATGATGCTCTGGTTTAAGCCCTATATGAATCCCAGCATCAATCTTGCATCTCTGTCGTGGTTTAAGCCCAGCTGGCGACACAGAACCACACAGCCACTCACTCACTCCCCTCCTTCCTCCTCCTGCTCTAAGAGAGATAGGGAGGAGAGTTGAAAGAATGCAACTCCCACAGGCTGAAGTAAAAACCAGTTCAATAACTAAGGTATAACACAAACCACTGCAGCTTCCACTAATAATAAGAACACTAAGGGAAATAACAAGGCAAGAGAATACAACTGCTCACCACCGTCTGACCAATACCCAGCCTGACCCGAGCAATGATCTAACCCTTATGGTTAGCTGCCCCCAGAGACAGGACACCTGACCTAAACTAGCCACAGAGGTATTCCATACCACAGCATGTCATGCCCAATATGCATGATATTAGTAAGTAATTCTTTACTATGGTGAGGCACTGGAACAGGCTGCCCATAGAAGCAATGTCTGCCCCATCCCTGACAGTGTTCAAAGGCAAATTGGATGGGGCTTTAGATAACCCCAATCTAGTGGAAGATGTCCCAGCCCGACAGGGGTGTCGGAACTAGATGAAATGTAAGGTCCCTTCTAAGCCAAACCATTCTATAATTTTATAACTTCACAAGCAAAAACACTTTTGCACAGTGGAAAATATAGCTGGATCCATAAAAAAAGTAGGTCTGTTAATTACTGTTCTATGTAGCAGAGGACTAATGTGGAATATATTTTTATGGTTTTCTTAGAATATATAGAATCATAGAATAGCTAGAGTTAGAAAGTACCCTAAGATCATCCAGTTCCAGCCCCCCTGCCATGGGCAGGGACACCTCCCACTAAACCATGCCACCCAAGGCCATGTCCAACAAAGCCTTGAACACTTCCAGCGATGGAGCATTCACAACTTCCCTCAGCAACCCATTCCAGTGCCTCACAACCCTCACAGTAAAGAATTTCTTCCTCATATCCAATCTAAACTTCCCCTCTTTAAGTTTGAACACATTGCCTCTTGTCCTCTCAGTACAGTTCCTAATGAAGAGTCCCTCCCCAGCATCCCTATGGACCCTCTTCAGGTACTAGAAGGTTGCTATGAGGTCTCCATGCAGCCTTCTCTTCACCAGGCTGAACAGCCCCAATTTTCTCAGCCTGTCTTCATATGGGAGGTGCTTCAGTCACCTGTTCATCCTTGTGGCCCTCCTCTGGACTTGTTCCAACAGTTCCATGTCCTTATATTGAGGATACCAGAACTGCACACAATACTCCAAGTGAGTACATATATGTGCACATATACATGTATGTGCACATATCTCCAATTCCTCATTTGTTCCCCATGCTGCCGGCATTTGTATAGAGGCATCTGGGCCAAACTCCAATTGAAGCCAGCTCATTGGCTGGAATAGGTGGAATACCTCTACATTGCTCTGAATGTTTACTATAGGTGCTGGCAAGTGACTTGGTGTGTTGGGATGGAATAATGCCCCTCTCTCCCAACACATCTAGTTTAAAGTATCCTTGATCAGTCTGGCAAGCCTTCTACCAAATCCACTCTTCCCTTTCTTTGTCAGACCAGGTCCACCAGCCCTGAGTATACCCGGCCTACTAAATTCAGTCCTGTGTTCAAGGTACCCAAACGCCTGACTATAACACCACCCTTCTAACCATTTATTAACTTGGCCAATCCTCCTAGCCTTTTTACGGTCCTGCCCTGTATCCTGGAGAACTGACAAAAAGGCAACCATTTGAGCTCTTTAGTCCTTCTTTATGTTCTCCAGCCTACTGCTATCTATATCAGTAGCACCCACATGGATAACTAGAAGTGGGTAATAGTCAGTGGGACCACCTAGAGCAGGCAGCTTCTCTGCAACATCCCTGATCCGAGCCCCTGGTAGGCAACACACCCCCCGAGCCTGGACCAGGTTTGAAGATGACCGCTTTTTCTTGGCAGCACCAGTAGTGTTCATCTTCATCAGGGCATCAGCCAGCTGTTCCTGGTGGGAGTGTGGTTCCTCATCAGCCCCCTACAGGACAACAAAACGGTTCTGGGTTGGAACAACAGATTTAGGAGGAAGCCCCTTGCTTTTAATTGTCTCTTCCTCCTTCTTTATTGTGTTTTTCTGTTACTGTTTCCCAGCTTACTGGGTTAGCGGCCTCTTTTCCTGCATGAGTGACAGTGGACACTTGAGGGCCCTGCTCAGTCTGGTCCTGGAGCAAGCAGTCCTGCTTCCTCTCAGCTTCTCTGTCATCTTTCAGGCTGTTGACAGTGTCCCGCAGCTCAGCCACCTGCTGCAGGAGGACTTCTACCAGGGAGCACAGAGTGCAGCCCTGCCCATTGTGCACCCTATATGCTGAATGAGACCTTTCTAATCTGTTCAGGAAAATGGAGGATTCCAGTTCAAACCAAATCAAAATTAAAAACATTGGAATTTCTTGGTGGGAAATTTGATTTTTGCATTTTCAGTCAGAAAGGTATTCTTACAAAAAACACCAAGACCACAGCAGTGTGCCCAGGACATCATGCTTTCCCTGTCCCTGCTGTAGACTGAGCAGTCACTATTTTGCTGTTTAAAGACAAAAAGATTAAAACTCAAATAAATAAAGCTAAAATATCATCCATTGGAAAAAAGCTAAACCACATAATGCAAAAGAAAGAAACACACTCTTTGATTGTGTGGTAGCTTATTTAAATGTAGTTTGCAACAGACTACTGATTTACCAGTTTATGAAGAGTTGATGGAAATATTTGATGACTGTACCAAATCATGCAGCAAATCTGACAGCAAAATTGTCAAAGAAATTTGCAGCTAAACATTTGCTGGTTTCAGTGGGCTTCATTGACAATTGAAGACCACAAGGTGACAGGAAATTATATGGAATTTGTGACTTTGTAATTTAAAACTTTAGGAAGTTATTTTGTTAAAAACAAAATAAAGTAAAATTTGGAGGTTATGACCAGGTGAACAGCTGTTCAAAAGTTAGGTACCTATATTGAACCAGGCTCTCAATTTAATAAAGTGTTCAGTAGTCGCAGCATAGAGACAAGCTGCCAGCAGATTGGTGGATGAAATTATTTCACTTGTCTGTGTGAGCTCTCTCTTATGTAAGGCCCAATTCAATAGCTCCCTGAGAGAAAGCTTTGAGGACTTCTAAGGCTTTAACTATCCTCTCCACTAGCAAGAACATTTCCTCCAACAACATGCTGAGAAGAAAGAGAAAGAAGGATGAGGAAAAAGCAGCACACCTGTGACTTAGTGTGCATTGGTGTGAGTCTGGGAACAAACACCTGAGGATTAGGACTGAGTTGGACTTCCTTACACCAGAACCTCTGCTGAAGGCTTCCCCATGTGCATTTGTATCCTTACTTCAGGCTCAGTGATTTCAACTGAAGGGCAGATCTCTCAGAGGTAGAAAAAGCGATTTGGACAAGGAGATGTATCTAGAGAAGTACTTTTGTATAAAATACTTCTGAAAATATATGGATTGACAGATATTCAGAATGGTCTTGTGATCTCTAAGCATCTAATATATAGTGGGTGAACGCATGAAGAAAAGGAGAAAATCAATCATTTTCAACAAGCAATTAAATTAGCTACAATGAAGACAAAGGGAAGATGAAGGCTTTGAAACAGAATTAAAAGGCTGAAACAACAGAGCTTTTACTCCCATAATAGATACTGCATCAGAAGGGAACCTGAAAGTGTGAAATCCATCAAGATTTGTCTTATTTTGAGCATGAGCTTGCTTGCAATGTGGCAGCTGATTCTAGTATCACACTGATTTTCTAATGGCATGACTTCCCTGAACACAGTAGTTTGCTGTCTTGATTTACCTCAAAAAAGCATATAACAGCACTCAGCAAATTACATTCTGCATTTATAGCAACTGCAGAGAGAGGCAGGATTAAGATGCAGGACTATGCATGCACTTGGAAAAGTCATCCCTGAATCAGGAGAAGAAATCTTGCTATCCTTTGTAAAAAAGAAGGGCACAGTGTGCAATTCCTGCTCCATCTACAGAGAATTCATTTATAAACATGTTCTTAAATGTCAGTGGGAAATCAGATTGCAAAAGGTTTGTAAAGAGTGTACCAATGGATATGATTTACCAAGACCTCAATTCACTTATGTCATTCAACTCTTATATAACTCTTCTTTAGCCACAGCTTCCTACACTGGATGTTATCTGTATGAAATAAAGATATGGGAGAACCTTGGAGTTTACAACTGTGGCTGTAATGTCTCACTGTGAATTCCACAGAGAAAAAACATTTCAGATGCATAAGCGCTCAGCTAAAATTAAATTGAATGCTGTATAAAACATAATCTGTATTCACGTGAGTATTGACAGCTCTCAACACTTATTTCTAAGTTTTGGCAAGATAATGTCCATTTTTTTAACTGAATTAACAAATTGGTTTTCTGGACACACAGAAAAATGGGTGGAAAATAAAGGACTTTTTGAATCATTTCCTCAGCATAGCACTGTGCTTCAGCAAACATCCTCTTCCTAGAAATCTCAATTAAGTGGCTTCTGATACAAGTATAACTATTGCTTTTTCTGCATTTCATGGAACTAATCATGTTATCTGTCAGACCACAACATTACAAGAGGCAGGAATTCAAGTACAAAGTGAATATGCCTGCAAGTTCAGTGAAACTTTGAATAAAGGAAAAGATAAAAGCATCTGAGAAATGCTTTGAGGATTCTCTACCAAAAAAATGACTTTATGCAATCATTCAGCCAGAGCTGTAGTTGGAGCATCTTGCTTTGATCTCTTTACTTGGGACACGTGCACATAGGACAATTATTTACTTTGGAGTGTTTTTCATCCTTCATGCAATCAACTTGTAAGCATACCTCTAGACTACTTATGTAGTTTATTTGGATACAATATGCTGCGCTAGAAAATGCAAGAGAACTCTTAATAGCTGCCAGTAAATTTGTGCACACAAAGATTGCTTCCAGCTGAATTAAACTAATTTGATCAGAATATGCTCCTGTATGCTCAGAAAAATTATGTCACTTTTAGAAAAACTTCACCTTTCAGCTGTGGGGCAGGAGCTCAATGTTAATACTTAGACAACACAGGTCTCCCATGTGGTATGAAATATGCATTTTTTTCACTCAAATGTCAAATACAAAGTAAACTCCTTAAGCAAATTATGATCATTAGTAGTTACCTCGTTTGCTGAATTCCTTCTCAAATTATTTCTGACCCTTAAATTGAAGCTGGGATGGAAGAAAGGGCAAGGAAATTTCCCATCAGGAGTAGATGCCATCATGACAATGGTATTTCCAAAGAGTCACAGGTGAGTAGACTGAACAATAAAGATACAATCATGTTTATATAGCAAAAAAGACAATTCTCCAATTTATTCCCAGGTCCTAGTCCACTAGGACTAGGACCTATGCTGCATAAAACATGACCCCATGGCTGAACCAATTAGTTTCCTCCCAAACAAAACCAGGGACCACTCTCAGCAGTCAATGAGTGAGTAAGTTTCATTAAGTTTACTTTCTTTAATCCAACACAGTCCTCCAAGAGTATTTGTGTGGGTCTGACACCCCATGAGCTCTACAAATATTCTTATGCCACCACATTTCAAAGCATGTCCTATGTGGCCCTGTTTGAAGGGCAAGGGTGAGACCCTGTGAACACTGACAATCAAAAACCTCCTCCCAGACCAGGAGCATTTAGTGGTGCAGATCACAGAATCATAGAATAGTTAGGATTGAAAAAGACTTTAAGATCATCTAGTTCCAATCCCCCCGCCATGCATAGGGACTCATCGCACTAAAGTAGATAACAGTAGAAAAGCAAAAAAATGATCTTGCACACTCATGAGTGGCACATTATCAACTGTAATACTCATTATCCCAAAATGGCTGTGTGTCTTTTGTTAAAATTGAAGCAGCAGCAGAAATTCTTGACTGACATATTTGGTCTGCCTGATATGCAGCTGGAGCTAAGTTATTAACTTCTTCTAAGGCAAAGGAGTTAAGATTTTATGCAATATGAACATTATGTGAACTATATGAAGACTATCCAGGTCCCCAACTTCTATCCAACAAATCTGACAGGAAAGACAAGAACTTCAGTAGGCATTTATTTTGCAAAAATATTGTCAAGAAATATAGAGAATAGCTGCTCTTGGAAAAATAAATGCTCTGGTAGGGCATTTGACACAAAGGAGAAAGCCATCAGAGGAGCCTGAATTATCAACATCTGTAACACATGAGTTAGGCTGTCACACTGCTATTTCTTTCTAGGAACTTGGGCAGTGACTGATAGCAAGAGCATCCTTTACCTACCTTCTGTGAGGTTGGTCTTTTAGTCTAATCCAATCTATTCTTCTCTGTGTGCCAAAATACAGATATCATACTAATGTGAAAAATGCTAGCAAAAGAAAGAATAAAAATAATTAAATGTTTTTCCCTCCAACTCTAAAATCCATTCAGTCCTTTAGCTGGAAAAAAGGAAAAAGATCAGTAGTACTGAGAAGACATTTTGCCACAGTAATAGTTCAGGCTGCTCTCTGTAAAGTATAATACAAATGGACCAATTTAAATGTTAAATGTGATGCAGGTAAAATGAGACCATGTTCACAGCAGTATCTAAAACAGTTTTCAGACAGTCCCAACCCAACAGAGATGTAAATCGCCAGCCACATCTGAAAATCCAGTACAGACTTCTTGTTCTTTTTCAAACCCTTAGTAGTCAAAAGGGAATTTTTCCATTAAAAGGTTGAACACTGAATACTCTCTGCCAGTGTATAAACAAAACTATTTTCCTGCCATGAAAACCTTGCCTGTACCAGAGACTAAAAAAATATCAAGTTACTTGCATGCAGAAAGGCAGCCTACATATCCCATCTAAATATTTCAAACACAACATTTATGAAGGGAACTTAAAGTTTAAAACTAATATTATACTTTTAGCTATTCTAGTGGTTCTGTAGTAGTTATTCCCAGACTCGCTGACTACTTCAGCAATATGGAAATGAGTGGGTAGAGAGAGATTGCAGCCTTGAAGGGAAAGCTGGAAGTGACAAAAAAGTTTCATGCGAATGGAGGGGAAATCAGAATGCAGGATATCAGTCTACAGGAAAATAATGGTGAATGGTCTTGTTATTTGTTTTAAATAAGGTCAGCTGTGGCCACAGAACTGAAGAACCTCAATGAATTACATCCCCAGATGTGTTCAAGGCCAGGTCGTATGAGGCTTTGAGCAACCTGGTCTAGTGGAGGGTATCTCTGCCCATGACAGAGGTGTTGGAACAAGATGAATTTTAAGGTCCCTTCCAACCCAAACCATTCTATGATTCTATAATCTACATAGCTCTAACCTGAGACTAAAGAACCAGAAAAGCTAGAAAATGTTATTATGAAATCTCTGTGAGTGAGCAGATAGATGAAAATACCTTTTTTGACAGTGACCTCTGTGTGTGTAAGGGCAATGAAAAGGCAGAGCTCTTTTTATCTGGGCTAACAGAACAAGTGGAGGCACTTCGCCTTGCAGTCCAAGCTGTTCTTTCTCTCAGTATTGTGATCATTCAGTGTTTCATGATGAGAAAGTAATCCACAATAAAAAGCTATGAGCATAAGTCTTCCACTCAGAAATAACATACCAACTTGTCTTCAGAATTTAACGACTCACTTAGAGTTGCAGGCAATTTGCTTGGATTTTCAGTATATGCCTCTCAGTGTTTCCAAACCTGTAAACTTTATTCTGAAATGTGTAATTTCAGCAAATTAAGTTCATGAAACTGTAGGATAACCAACTGAGCCCTGAGAAATTATGCAAGTCCCAGTGGTAGCTGCAGGACCCCTAAAAGCCACCAAGCTTAGTACTTATGGAGGTACAGCACTTCCAGACAGATTTTCTCAATTGTAACCTCTTCATCCGTGAAAAATGCAGCTCCCCATATTCTGCCACAGGAAACAGCAACAGTCATTCAATTTTTAGAAATGAGCATGACTGGCAGGAACCTGAGCCTACAGAGAACAGCAGTAAAATGCATGCTGACTTCAGCACAGTCAGGATTTCAGCCCTGTGGCCTTGATTGAAAAGCTCCGTGTGACAACATAAAACAAAAATGCTCCTGCAGTTTGTTTTTTCATCTGCTTCACACTGAAGAAGTGAAAAAGTGGGATGATGGTGAAAGTAAGTACGTGTCAGTGGGGCAGAGCTCTCACTTCACTCTCATGAACAGGGCGCAGAGCATCCACATAGTGCTGTGGCTCGCCATCTTTACATTTTTCACCATGGCTTTTAATCTTCCTGTTCTGGAGGCTTGCACTCCCTGTTAATGCCTTTGCCTCTTCACCTTCCCTGAATGCAGTGGCCATTGCTCCAACCAACTCATCAATAATGATTTCCCTCATCTTATCCTTCCTGTAGCTGGTTCAATAGAGTCATTAACATTTTCCTGGAGTTGGCCCAACTGACTCTAATCAAGAGGAATTGGCATGGCTGGCAAACTCTCTGCAGATACCTGTCAGGGATGAAGTACTATCACTTTTTCTGTAATAGATACCAGGATTCAAAAAAACCGCCCTTCTCCTCCTCTCCCCAAGTTCATTATTAGAAACAAAGGAGAGGATTTCATATTTTTATATTAATGCCACGGACACATCCCTACAGGATGAGGAGAGATGCAGGAAAAAGGATCTATGTCCCTTTGTGTAATCTTCTGTAATTTTTTTTTATTTTTTTTACTTTTGTTCTGAAATGTGTTGATGCTTCCTTTGATGTTGAGGCACCACAGCCTATAAATAAAGAAGTGAAGATCTGTTTGCTGAGGGGTTATAACTTGAAAGATGGCTAACTTCTCTTACAAATGCAATTCTTATTAGACAAAGGAGGAAATTTTTTAAGTTATGGAATTACTGATATTTACTAATGATTTCAAGAAATATCAGCTTCAGCCAGATAGCAACTCTAGATCAATATAATTATCCAGCAATATTATGGCTGCTGGAGCAAAGCCCTTTGAAGTGTGTGGCGACTCACTTCTCTTTCACTGAAGAGAGAAACAGAAGATGAGCATGGGCTGAGAGACAGCTGAAATCTTATCCATGTCTCTGCAAGGCAATTATCAAGCTTGGATGTGTTACTATTGGCAGAAATGCTTGCTCAGAGCAGCAGTACATATTGCCTGAGGGATTCAAGGAAAAAAACTGGAGTCAAGTACTGCTATATAATGAACAGAATGAAGTCATTAATAAAAGCCTTATATACTCCGGAAATCAAGATTCTTCTTGATTTTTAAAACAAACAAAACCAAGAACCACCTGTAATACATTAATAGGAACCACATCATCAAGGCTCTTATACTGTTGTACTGCATCATAAGTCTCTGCTGGCTGTTGTGCTCAGTGACATCCCCTGTCTCTGTGTCTCAGTGACTCCATTTCAACATGTTGAGTACTACTGCTCCTATTTACAGGTGCAGCCATAGCCTCTCTGGACAGGTTTTAAAGGGTATAGATATGATTGATGTGAGACAGTATTTGAGCTGACTTGTAAAATGAGAACTATGCTTCTTAATAGCTATTTATTTCTTAGAAATGCTGAATTCACTTGTTCCCATGCTGACAATGATTTGTGCTGATAAAGATTTATAGCTAAGTCATAGGCAGTCTGAAATATCTTGAGCATCCCACAGCAAGTGTATGACAGGAACACGTTCAGGACTAAAGAGGATTGGACTGGGAACAGTAACATCTTTCATGCTGACATAATAATACCTTGACATTTTATTGCTCTTTCTGCTATGGCTACCATTGCACCTAGGACCCTGCTGCACTGTTCAGACTAACATTAGTCAATACCTAATTTCACAGGTGTGATCAGTGAGACTACTTGTGATGAAGATGCTATCTCCTGCAAGTGATGGTATTGTGGTCCTTAATGAGTGTCATGGGTTCAACAGCAACAGCCATTTTTCTACTTCTTGGTAGCTGGTGCAGCACTGTGTTTTTGATTTTGGGGCTGGGAATAGCACTGATAACACCGATGTTTGTAGTTGTTGCTCAGTAATGTTTACTCTGATCAAGGGCTTTCTGAGTCATGCTCTGCCAGGGAGGAGGGAAAGCCGGGAGGAAGCAGAAACAGGACACCTGACCCAAACTGACCAAAGAGGTATTTCATTCCACAGTACATCACGCCCAGGATGTAAAAAAGCTGGGGACAGGAAGCTGGAGGAGTTGAGTTCACGGTTCGGTTGACAGGTGGCAAGCAGTTGTACCTTTCCTTGTATTTGCCTTGTCATAATTATTATTGGTGGTAGCAGTAGTGATTTATGTTATACCTTAGTTACTAAACTGTTCTTATCTCAACCTGTGGGAGTTGCATTCTTTTGATTCTCCTTCCCATCCCCGTGGGACTGGGGGGAGAAAGAGGGGGGAATGAGTGAGCGAGAAAATTGCATGGCTGAGAGGTTTAAACCATGGCAATGAGTTTAAATTTTTAAACAGTATGGAGACAATAGTGCCAGGCAGGAATAATGAGTTAGATTGTGTGCAAAGGTAAATCTTCTACTTTTACAAAGCTAAAACATTAATGAGGGGAGCTCAAATTATAAATTACCCCACTGCCTTTTCTATCAGATGTGTAATTCCTCTTTTATCAGTTTTGCAGAGCAGTGTTTTTCACAGGCCACTCTAAGATGAACAGTCTGGATATTTTTGGAAGGAATCATTCATTTTTCATTAACCAAACAGGATAAAAATCTATAGTAAATTTCTCCTTAGGAATGTGTGAACTGAGATTAGGCAATAATTAAGTTATCTGGTATTGATTTTACATGCACTATAAACTGACTAACTCCCAGTTAGCAGAAACTCTTACCACTGTGACAGATAGAGTCTTTATACTAATGTTGGTTTTTTTTCAAAGGTAAACAGTAAAAAATTATTTGCGACAATTTTCACAAAACTGTTCTTCCTCTTTTTTTAACCCTCAAAAAATACATGAATATTTCTATTCCGTAAGTAGTTATTTAGCAGATTATGATTTCTCATTTAGATCGGTTAAATTTGAGACCACTCAATATCTTGCTTCATAGTTAATAAACTCTAACATACTCACGTTAGAAGATGAATTTTGGTGCAGTTAAAGTAATACAGATCTTCCTTATTGCTGTAACTATTTCAGATAGAAAAATCCATGATGACAGCTTGTTTCTCTGTATCATTTATTTTCTTAATTGCTTTGCTGCAGTGCTTCTTAATAAAGAGACACATGGAGTCAGTTACCTGACAAAGTGTTTTTTCAGTTAACAGCATTTTTCAGACTGAAGTCCCCATAACTACTGCTAGAAACTCAGTGCTGGTTTTGTTCCTACAAGTGTATCTTGTTCCTTCTTATTCCTACAAGTATCATCTTTTCTTCTCCTTTGGTCAGTGTTTTCAAATAAAGTCAAGTAATTCTTCTTCAGCCATAGCTTTCCAGTCAGCTTTATCTTCAGCATTCCTGAAGTTAAAGCATTGAAGTGTATTAGTTTTTTTCTTGGCCAGCATCTACAGTGCATCTTCAATTGATACAGACTTTACTACTGTTTTCTAGAGAATGTTCTTTATAGTCTTGGCAGGAAGCTTGCTGATGCACAATCATTTGAATGTTTACAGTCTTAGATGAATTGGTCATACTAATTTAGCAGAATTTACCAGAGTGAATTTTTGCTGCTACATATAATCTCTACTGTTTTTTCTTTCCCAGCCAATTAATATTCCAGTGGCTGAATGATGTATTAACTTTGTCAGTCAACATCATAGCTCTTGATAAAAATGTTGGTACGCCTGCACCATGAGAAGTCCCGTAAATGGAGGTGAAGGCAGGATTTGGCCTCAAGTCTCTGGCAGTTGCAGTGAAGGAGTCTCTCTGGAAATATTCTCAAAATCTTTAATTGTTGTCCTTCAAATGAAAAAATATTTACTTACAGTAAAGCTGGAGACACAGCTACTGACCACTTCTGTACACACGACCATACCCATGCTTTACCTTTGCACGTGAACATTTTACATGAGATGTTTTCCCTGGCCTCAGAAGAAAAGTAGGAAAGGAAAAATCTGTGGATTTAAAATCCCTGAAGAGCCTCAACTCACAAAAAACTAAAAAATCACCTTGTGTGAGAGTTAGTGTTTACCATCTCCAGGCACAGAACATGCCTTGTGACTAAAATTGTAAAAAGTGTTTATTTAAATATTTAAACTGGTGACAGCTTTTTTTATTCCCCATTAGAGAAGTTTTAGTGTATCTTTTATTTTATCTGAACATACTGTAGGCAAATCATCATTGTTTGCATCCATGGCAACCCTTTCTAGCTCGCATTTCCAGCCTTTATAAGGTAAAGCCTTCCCTTAATTTCCTTTGGGCCTCCCAAAAGCTCACTGCCAGCCCTGGGTGCCACTTCTACACTATTCTCGAGTGCTTCTAATTCATTATAGCCCCACGTGGGAGCTGTTACATGCTGCTCCTGCTGCCCATGGACTTCAGATGCAGAAAATGAGAGAAGTCCTGACCTATTTACAGTAAGTAGATCATGACTTGCTTTGCCACACATGGGTCTAACAATGCAGTGACTGTACCCAGCAGTGCCGCAGGACATTAGAGACATTACCTGTCTTGCTCAAAGTGGTTAATTTTATAGCACTCTATCAAGCGGAGAAAAGGGAAAAAAATTTTGATCACACAAGTTTGCTCTGTAAGATGCCCTCCAAGCAAATGCTGAGGACAGGTGAGGAGTATCCATTCTAAAATGGGTTTTGGCTGGATGATTTGAGAGGAAGGGGCAGCTCATCCCTATGGAGCAGGTGGAAACACAGAAAATCAAGTAGTAAAAAGATTTCCCATGTTGCTTGCTCTGAATTGGTGCTGTATGGGAAATCCGTGATATGCCACAGAGCCAGCATCCCCATTGGAACTAGGATGTCAAAGGCCAGCAGAATTGCCAACTTTATTTCCCATGCTTTCCTTATAAATCCTGACTATTTTTGGCCACCAGTCATAGCCCCTAGTGCCGATGTAAGCTGTATCTTCAAACAGCACAGTTCTTTCAGAAGAAAACTGCACCAAGTTTTCTCAAGTGGAAATGACACTGCTGTGGTGTATACCTCAGTGGTGAGCAAAGGCCATTTAGTGAGGTCTGAAATCCCACCCCAGACAAAGCCTCCAGCAGCAGACAGGAAGCACAGGTATTTTGTGCCTAAAGTTTAGACACTCTGGATCTGCTACATGGTAGAAGTGCTTAATCTTGTCTCATTACTGTGAGTGATCTGTGAATATTCTGGGGTATAAAAGCAGTGATTTAGTTTTCATTTATTTTCATAACAGTATTAATCATTTAGAGTAACTAGAACAGCTTCCTGAGATTTGGGAAAAAGTTAATGAATTCTTACCTAATTTAATGAGTCACCATGGAGCCCATATTACATTTCAGACACATAGAGTATGCTAGTCATTATTCACCTGACTCCAACTTTGAATCAACAGCTCTAGGAGTCAAAAAAATATGAAAAACATCTGTTGAAATATACTCAGAGAAAATATTTGCTATTGCTTATGGAAATTAAATGTATTTGTAGAAAATGAAATGATTCCATAAATGCTTTGCGACCGGTAAATTTACTATCAGTTCTATTTGTAATGATTCAGTCAGCAAAAAATAGAAGCATTTGATAAAAAATTACTGTTATTTAGAAATATGATTTTGAGATTGATGCAAAGACAGTCTTAATGGAATGGCTTCACTATTTTGCATTTAAAATGGTAGAAAATAATTAGAGACCAAGATCTTGTGAATATAAGACTTAGTGCTTGCATCATAGGTTGGGAATGGGAAGATTACTACAAAGGTTTGGGAAAAAGACCTTGCAAGCTGAAATTGCAGGTCAAAAAAAGCCAGCAAAACCACATGCTTCATAGCATAATATTAACTCAAAATCCCATATAAAATTAATTATATCCTCCGAAACCACTCAATGACACTAAGTCCAATTGATGCTATGTATGATAAGGATGATTGCATTGACTAAATACACTTTATTTTCTATATTTACTGACTATACTTACCTTTATGAAAACTTACACCACATTCTGGCAGAATATGTAGATGCCTGAAGGCTGTATGACATGTAAGGGCATATAGAAAAATGAACTTCAAAACACTGAGGTAGACAGAAATGTGGTCCATTTAATACATCATCAATTCCAGGCTTCCTGTCTTTTTTTTCATACAGAAAATCCTTAACAAATTGTACCGACTGCCCCAGAAACACTCTCTGTCTGGACTCTTAATGATTAAACAGGTTTTGAAGTGCCAGCTACTTACTGTAGTGATGCTGTTAGGTAAGGACATTCTGCATAGGTGGAGTAAGGCAGAGCTAAATTTTCACTACACCCTAACAACATAGATTAGTTGCTTCCTGTTTTCTTGCTTGACTTCACTGCTTTAGCAAAACATCACTTTGGGTTAGTTCATGACATTTCTTCTTCCTTCAGCAAGGGTAATTATATTTTAGTTACAAAGTAGTAATCTGATAGTCACTTTTAACATTGGTTAGGACTTTGGACTTCGCCAGGAAAATGCTTTTAAGTAAATAGGAGAAGGATGTAGATGTCTCAGGCCATCTTTCCCTATGCAAGGATTTGCACTCTGGGAAAGCCCAGCTGCAGGTAAGCAAATGGCTATGGCACAGATCCCGCAGTGAAAATGCTGGGAAATGGCTTTTAACAGCCAGGCAAGCTTGGGGCCAGGCACCTGTGGCAAGCAGGGTGATGGGAAAGAGGCAATGTTGCAGTCACACCTCTCATTGCACCTCCCAATCCAGTGGGCCTTCCTCTCACCACACTCATCTTCAAGAAGGCTCTGTGGCTGCAGCAGAGTGCTTACACCCCTGCATCTAAACCTGGGCTGATATCCTTGCCTGCTGTGCTGCAGCTGCACTGACAAACAGGCTGCTCCTGGGCGTTTTAATACTTTTGTGAGATTTCTGTCTGTTTCTTGTTATTTGCTGGTGCTGGGGAAAGCCAGGGGTGCACTGAGGTAGCTGTGTGTGACATGAGGAGATACAGATCTCCTTTACCTTGACTGTTACTACGATTTTGGCTTTTGACTCAGACCTCCTTGTAAGGATATGCCAGGTTTCATTTGTCAATGTCTCTTGAATAATCCTCCTCTACAGCCAATTTATGAAGAGGCTGTCTTTGAGATGGTTAACGGATTTTAGTGAAGGAATGCCTCTTACAGATAGCTATGTGTTACTGCCTCAGCATGAAACACTAAAGGAGAATCAACAGCGATTACATGTGACTGGATGTGAAATTCCCTAAGGGCTTGATATAGAGCTATGAAAGGTTCTGAATCACATACAAACCAACTTTACAAATCCCCCTCCCACTCCCTAAATTTTGATGTTTGTGCATCTTGAGAGAAATATTAAAAGACATGTAGAGTACCAAGAATATATAGATATGTACTCAGTCATCTGCCAGGTTGCTTCTTCACGCCTGTGTAAATGTGTCAATGTTTATATATATATTTAAGACACATGTAAACCAACAATTGTGCTCTCTGTGGATGTACCAAGTCACCTCCAAGAGCAGACTGCTCCGGAAATAATTCTCTCTCAGCAGTATCTGTAAACCCAAGCCCTGCCACAGGTTAACATAGCTAGAGTAGGGAACTGTCTGCCCTACACAGTGAAACCTGCACCCATTAGTGCTGCAAGTTCTCATAATAAGGAATGTGAGCATTAAAGCAGGTTTAAAATTCAGACAAAACTACACAAAATAATGTACAAAATCTAGCAAAGAATTGCTTAGCAAAGAATATTCTTCCCATCACAGCTTTTCTACCTGTCTCTATTAAGCTTTGTAAGACTTATTCACTCTACTGAAGCAACTAGGAAATACCTTCCAGACTTTGAAGTGTTCTTACAGTAATCAGAAAGTTCTCTGTTCTTTTTTTTATATTGTCAGATATATTTTTTTGGGGAGGGGGGAGGGGAAGGCATTCAGTTCTCCATACGAGTGTAGACTCCAGGCGGGTTACTACAGAATTAAAAGAAATTTCAATTTGCAGGTCTAGAGGAGCATTTCATATTGAGCTGTGAAACATTGAGGAATTTAGCCTGAGAGATGCAGAAATGTAAGTAAACAGGAGCCTGACATTTATAAGCATGGATGCATCTTCGTATTTCAATCTACATATTGAAAAGTTTCTCTGCAACTGACTGGTTTTCATGTAAGCAGATGGAGGGGGAACAATGCTGAAAATAAATTACTAATTCAGAAGATGACATGACCACTTAAATTCAGTTTTAAATTCATGACTATTTTTGTGAGTTCTAAGTCATGGACACTTCAAATGTAAATCACTGCCACTTGATCACAGCTCATGAGAAACATTTCTGAGCTATTTGCTCTCTTTGCTTCAAAGAGGATGAAAAAAAGTGTTTTTTGATATTCTTTGTGATTATGAGGTTTCTTAATCATCCACCATGGAATATAGACAAATTTTAATTTTTCCAGATTTTGCAGGGTTGTTCTAATCCTCTGAGAGGCTGCACCTTGAACCCTGTGTTCAGTTCTGGGCCCCTCACTAGAAGAAAGACGTTGTGATGCTGGAGCAGGTCCAGAAAAGGGAAACAAAACTGGTGAAGGGCCTGGTTCACAAGTGTGATGAGGAATGGCTGAGGGAAATGGGATTGTTCAGTCTGGAGAAAAGGAGGCTGAGAGGAAACCTTATTGCTCTATACAACTACCTGAAAGGAGGTTTTAGTGAGATGGGGGTCAGTCTCTTCTCCTAAGTAACAAACGGTAAGAGGAAATGGCCTCAATCTGCTCCAGGACAGGTTTAGATTGAATATTAAAAAAAATGTCTTCACTGAGAGGGTGGTCAGACATTGGAACATGCTGCCCAGCAACACAGGGGAAACCGTTCAAAACCGTGTAGATGAGACCCTTAGTGACATGGTTTAGTGATGGTCTTGGCAGTCCTGTAATAATGGTTGGACTTGATGAACTTTGAAAGTCAGTCTTTTCCAACCTAGTTGGTTCTATGACTCTGTGATGTTTGAAAGGCTTCTTATTTACCAGATCTGCTTATGTCTTCATAAAAATACAATTGACTCATGTAAATTATTAATGACATAAATTTTTATTACTACCTCATGTTTTTCTTTGTGCAACACTGGTTCTGGGAGATATTTCCAAAATAACACTGCTAATTTGTCCTTTCACTTTGAAGGCCTTTGCATGGCATTAATGAATAATCGGGGTAAAGTGTGGTGTATTTCTATGATATCTTACAGTATAATATGCTGCTTTCTTTCTGTCCTGGTTTCACCTCTAACAGGTTATTTTTTTTCTCTTTCCTAGTAGCTGGTGCAGCGCTGTGTTTTGGCTTCAGTCTGAGAACAGAGCTGATAACGCACCAATGTTTTAGTTGTTACTAAGTAATGCTTACTTTGATCAAGGATTTTTAGTCTCTCATGGTCTGCCAGTGAGGAGGGACACAAGGAGCTGGGAGGAAGCAGAGACAGGACACCTGACCCAAACTAGCCAAAGGGATATTCCATACCACAGTGCGTCATGCCCAGTATATAAAC
>JASSUY010034251.1:23375-37950 GCA_032466535.1 Forpus xanthops
ATATTGTCCAGCAGGTAGTAAGCAGTTGTATTGTGAATAATTTCTTTCAATTCTCCTCCGCATCCTGCCTGGAACTAGGGGAAAGCGGTAGGGTTGAGCAAATGGCTGCATGATTCTGAGTTAATGGCTGGGCTTAAACTACAGCGTCTTCCCCAAAAGAGGAGTCTCACTTTTAATTTGCAAGTGTACAGGCTACTAGGTACTAACATCAGGTTGTAACATCAAGCAGAGATGCGGGGTGGGGGGAAGACCTGCTGACACAATGCATGGGAGATCCAGACTCTATTTATCACACAGTCTACACATATAAAATAATCTAGTGTGAAACAGTCTCTGCCCACAGCATCAGCTGATTTTTGAGGATGCTCTAAAATGGGACAGCACTATCCAAACTGCCAGCTGCTGTAAAGTGTCCTTGATCCTTTCTGGCTGCAGAACAGTGCCTAGAGCCATTAGGTACCAACTGGCCCAACCCAGAACCGTAGCTTGGATGCTTCTAACAATTATCCAACTGGGGTGAATAGGACTCTATCTGGAAAGCTCCCTGGTACTGCTTTAATTTGCAGGCAAACCCCCACAAATCTGGAAAAAGAATCTGTCTTACCAGTTGTGTTCCAAATCCCAGTCTTTCTTTATTGTGGCTAACACACTGTGTAACAAAAGTACAATTCTTTGCTCTCTAGAGGAGCCAGGAACACCACATTCAAATCTGTCCCAGTAGTATTGGTAACCAAGGCTATCTCTGACCTTGGAAAGTAACTAAATAACAAGAATGGGAATTGATAAGAGTGGTATAATTATGTCTTTGGGGCCAGAGTATGAATCTCTGGAACTGTTGCATCTCACAGTCATTTGCTTTAATGAGCCTTTCCACTGCTCTCATCATGTAAAGCTACCTTAAGCTTAAAATGTATTTGGCGTTGGGATACTTTTTGGACTTCATCCAAATGTGCTAATGTACAATTTCTAATTCTTAAACCTGGCAGAAGTCTGGATACTTGAAAGTGGCAGGGCAATATAAAACACTTTTAATGTCAGAGAAAGCCAGGCTAAATAACTTTGTTCTACCATTAACTCCCTGGGCACAGATTCAGACTATATTGTGTCTATTTTAAAGTCACAGTATCCCCATGGGAATTATTACATAATTTCTTTGAATTGTGGTCTAAACAAAGCACCATTTGTTGTATTGCTTCAAGCAATAATTGTTTCCAGGGAAATTACCTTAATGAAAATATTTTACTTATTTCTTTTATTATTCATACCTTTCTCTTATTATTCACATCCTCCTGTGGATTTGCTGACACTAGCACAGTTGTACACAGCTGATTTATGGAAAGTTTTAGGGGGATTGATTTGTCAGTTTTAACCCCTCTCTTACACTGCAATGAAACAATAGAATTTTGCAGAAAACAGCTATTACACCTACAAATTCACAGATGACAGCTTATTATGGAAATGATGGCAGAGCTGAAATAGCAAAGACCTTCCTATGTCCCAAAACTGGGTTAAGTTGGATGAGAGGATGGGATTTCATGCATGTATGGATCTGTTGCACTTTAACAGCTTTTCCTTAGATAAACTATCAAACATAGACTCATAGAATCATAGAATAGTTAGGGTTGGAAAGGACCTCAAGATTATCTAGTTCCAACCCCACTGCTCTGGGCAGGGACACCTCCCACATTTACCTGTATTTTCAACCTGCCCCAGAAAGTTTCATTTTGATGTAATAAAATGCCATCTGGCAGGCTACCACATGGCTTTAGCATCACTTCAGGTTCTTCGACCATTTCAGATCTCTGTGCCAGTCTGCCTCAAATGTGGGAATTGTTTCTTGGTCTTATCTTTCCTTGATGTTCAAGGGGGCTCCAGAGGCAGGTGATCCTGAATCATCAGATTTCCTGGGGAGTAAGAAGGCAGCTGTCCACATTTAAATGGCACATGTGTGTTTTAAGCATGTTTTCAGTATCATTATAGAAGGTATGGAAATAATACACTTGGCAGATTTTCATCTGCCATAAAAAGCATAGTTTTAAATGACTACATCAGTCGGGCAGCAAGAGTCAACATTACAATCTTGTGTAATGTACTAATCTGGGAACTAATCTGACCAGCATGTTCTTGGCGGTAGTGGTGGTGCAACTCTCACCAGAAGCTGATTTTCACCTTGTAAAAGGCTAGAGACTCCAAATAGCCATGTCGTCATGTACAAAGCTTACACCGAGCAGAATATTTCAAATCCAGATGACTGCAGCATTTGGCAAACAAACCCAAAGTAAACCTCTGTAGCTCAGTATGTCTTAAGGTGGCTCTTCTAGTCAGGCTGGTGTTATGGTGCTAACTGTCTAAGAATAGACCATTTGGCACTGCCAAAGTTTGTCAGACTGTACTGAAAATACTCAGGCACTTCACTGTATGCAGTAAGAATCAAAAATAAAACAAGCTGTGGTGTCTAGCAGCTGGTATGTCACAGGTAAGTAAAAATAACTGAACTAAAACAGCAACTATTGACATAAGAGACATAATGACTGTCTTAGGACAGATGGTGAACACAGGCTCGCATAGTTTTACTGAGGTGAGTGATTTTGTGCTGGGTAATCCCAGCTGATGTGCTGATCCTGAAGCATTACTAACTGAACAGGGGTGGGGGGGGTGGCTGCAAGTCATGCAAAATTAGAAGTAATAATAAGACATCTTGTGGTTATGTGCAGATTCATCAGAAGTGACATAACAGCATATTTTCTCTATGGGCTTTCCTGGTGCTTCCATCGAAGACTGCTTTTATCAGTATTTTCAGTGCAAACAGGACAGCTGTACTGGGAGATGACACCTGAGCTGCCCACAGGGGCACTGAGTAACGTTTCTGCTTCCTAAGTTCCCTTTACGTGAAGTTACCTGAGCCTTTATGGACTTGAGTCCAAACTTCTTTTCACTTGTATTGCAGCAACACAATTGAGATCAATGGAGCTACAGTGCTATTAACATTTTTTACAGACTAAAGCCAAAACACAGCACTGCACCAGCTACTAGGAATGAGTTAAAAAACTGTTACAGCTGAACCCAGGACAGGTGGGTAAAACCAAACAGAGTAATTGCTTTAATTGTGTATAACTTCAAATAATACTAGAAGTACTGAGGCAACCCTGAGAGGCTGAAAGCAGGTGGCTGGAGATAAGAAAGGGCACAGGAGGATCAGTCCTTGGTAGGGGCAAGGTGCCTGTCACCTGCTCCCTGGTGGTTCTGCCACCTCCCTCACTCAGCTGTGCACATCTACTGCCTGTCCCTGCCTGCACTGTCATGGGCAGGCTTTGGGCTGGCATGTGCATCTGTCCCAGCAGAAACCCCCTGAGAAAAATTAAGTGGATGTGACCTGAAGTTCACTTCTCAACAGTGACAAGCCAAGTTAAATTATGCTTACAAAGAGCTGGGACAGCTCACACCAGCACAGCAAAGCTGCTTGGCATTAGAAGCTACCATCCTACTACCCCTTGCCTCTGTTTATACTACTGGCATTTCAGAGGCCATGCCACAGACCAGAAAGCTTTCACAGCACAGCCAGATCCCTCCTCCAAGACAAGGCAGCTTCCCAGCTGTTCCCAGTGATTTGATGTCTTGTATGTATACAGATATATATACTTATGCATACAAATATGTGTATATACATACCCATATATATGCACATGTACTAACACATAGAAATCTATCAGTAGCCAGAGACACTTATATACACAATCTCCTGTTTTGTCCCAAAATATTTTTAATTTCCCCCCTTTCAAATATCTTGAAAAGAACTTATTCTTCTTTTGAGCAGTGTTAGCACTATAAATCAATTCTGTATCATTTTTCCTCCAGATATTTTGAATCATCTACTTATAATGAGCAAATAATGTCAGCATAATTAACATTTTAAAAATTCAATCAGCTTTACCCCCAGTTAAAGAAAATAAGAAATAATATAGACATGAGGGTGAGAGCAGGTGATAAGAAATAGCAAAATATCAGATTGCCACAGTCCTCTCTCAGTTATCTGCCTTTCCAGCTATTCCCTCTGACTTGTTTCTCATAGAGGTGAAGGGGTACCCATGTTGCTGGTGCTTATGTAGCCCTGCAGAAGCTTTTTGTCATCTCAGCTTGCTTGCTGCACCTACTCAGCTTTGCTCTGCTTCAGCGAATTGAATTAATGTGGTGATAATTTGGTACAGAACAATAACAACAACAAAACTTAAGCAAGCAAACAAACAAAACTAAACCAAAATCAAAACAAGAAGAAGGGATAAGACAAGTTATTTGGGGTTTTGGAACAGATTGGTAGATTCTCTCACTAAAAAAATCACCTAATGACATCTCATGACCCTATGAAATGAACAATTTTTTCTCCTCTGAGTGCCTTTAATTTATTAACTGTTGGAGTTTTGATCATTTTTTTTACAGTTTCAGTGTTGTCACCAGCTGACTTTTCATTTCCCAGTGCTCAGGTGACTTCAGTTTTTGAAGTGAAGCAACCAGCAAGAACTCAGACACTGGGTCTGCTTTCTACAGCTTGTTTGCATGTCCTGTAAAAATTAGGAGTAGCATGCAACTTCAGGTCCAGAAAAAGAGAGCTTTTCCTCTAGACCATGTAGCCCTCTACCCCAATGGCTGTAGAAAGAGGCTATGGGAAAGGCATGAACTGTTCTATCAGGCTTTGACCAGTATCTCACAAAAGCCTGATAGATCTAAGTCTAGATAAAAAACTTAAATATGTAAAGCATTTCTGCTCTCTCATTTGTTTGCATAGTTTGGGGATGAAGAGGGTTGTTTGTTTGTTTTTTCAAGTCTGATGATAATAATAAAATGATACTTCAGTCATATTTGCATGATTTATATCAAACCTGAACTGTACACAAGTACTCAGTTTGAAGCCCACCAGAACACTGAAACTCATTATTCAGATTACTTCCAGCCCAGCTGTAATTGCTGAATGAAGACTAATTTACATACCTTCTTTTTTTTGTTTAAGAATAAGACTGTCAGTAGCCACTGTTAGCTGCAGTTAGAGGTTTACCAGGTAATGAAAGCTATATGCACAAACATACATGGCACAATTAGATAATGGTAAGCGATTTTATCTAGAACTCACAGCTAGTGTGTGATAAGATGTTGAGTTGCAAAGGAAATGTATTCTGCTTATATGAGGCACCATACTGCACAGATACAATGAGCCATGTAGCTAAGGGATAAATCCTAAATAAAATGCCTGAACATTTTCAGCATATGAGACTAGGTAGTGTGAACAGCTTATATGGGAGATAATAGTGTTAATTTTACTAGTCATCTGTAGCACTGGTGACAACATTCAGTAGTATTTTTGATAAGTTACAGAAGACATCTGACGGCAAGCTGGCAATTAAAGAGTGCGCTGTCTTTAGACATTTGTTGTGAAAGGTGGTTTGATTTTTGTTCCTTTGAAATATGTTCTATCATACAATGTTTACTGAACAGGACAGATGTTACCATTTGAAACGGTTGGTAAGCTACTGATCAAGGAAAGAGGTTTTATTTGAAATAAATATCTGTAGTTTCATTTTATTCTGGGAACACTGAATGTTGACTTTAAAGCTATAATTATTTCATTCATGACAGAATCCAAAGTTGCAAACATGTAACTGCTTCATCACTTAAACAGAGCAACTAATTTCCCTTTAAATTGCTTGTAAATTTAAAAAAACAAAACAAACCAACCAACCAAACAAACAATAACAACAACAAAAAACACCATCACTGTCTGACAGACAAAAGGATTATCAAAACAAGGGGAAATTATAGGATTGGAATAGTAAGATTTGTCATTGCAGTCCTTGGAATTACCTTGCTGGATCTGACAAAAGAACTGCTTAGGTCTTCATGAAAGGAATGGTAGGTGTGAATACTTCATAGTCAAAACACATTCAGTGATAATGCTGATTGCTTTAGAGGAGCAGATCTGATACTGACAGTGGCCCAACAGTCTGCAAAGGAAGGCTCTTCGGGCAGTTAGGACTTGCCATATGTCCTCAAGCATGAAAAAACTCTTCTCTATAAATGTGTCCAATCATGTGCAATTGCAGATGTTCTCATTATGCAGAACTGACTCTCTGTGGATTGCTAAATTTTTGCTCTCAGCATTATCCTCTGGCAGTGAATTTCATGTGCCACATGCTATGTGAGAAATATGTCTCTTTTGTCTTTTCATTTCATTTAATGCTGTCTTGTTCTTGTTTTCTGAGAAAGGGCAAATGAGAGGCCTTTGAATTACCTTCTGTGGGTCATTCATTACAACAGAGGCAGAGGGGTTACAGCTTCCTATTATTAAGTTTGGTGTTTCCTATTACAATACGCTGTTTTCAGTTGCTTCTAACTTTGTCAGACATGAATGCTTCAGGCTGAAATGTCAGCAGTACATACCTGCCTTAAGCTGATTTTTTTGCAAAGGTTTCAGGCAAAGCAGATTAGCCAGTTCTGAGAATCAAGAAAAAATCTTGGGGAAGGGCAGTAAAAAAATAGCATCTTGTCTTCTGCATTAAGAAAAACCCCATGATCTCATTTTGAGAGAGATTTTAAACCCAGGCCCTCTGGCTCAAACCTTTGGACCTGTGCGTTCCCTATCATAAATGTACCTATTGCTAGAGTAGGAAAAGCTGTGAAGATCTGGATATGACCTCAGTTTGAGGAATTTCCACTCTCTCCATCTTCAGTAATGTCCTGGGAGCTTAACAGATTCCTCTACTTTGAATATCTACCCTGTGATGGCTGCTCTGTGCAGGACTGGAACTGCTCTGGATCCAGGTGCCCAGGCCTCCAGGTCTCCTTCACTGCAGAGCAATGGAGGCATTCACGCTCTCGTAGCTCCCAGTTCAGCCTGGGCAGAGGGATGGGAAATGTCAGACTGGGGACACTGAGGCTTAAAGGGGAGAAGGGAGGACAAAGTCAGGTCAGGGAGAAACTGGAAATAAATGGGTGAGGAGACTGGGGACTTGGAGGAATCAGACTCCCCCACAGCATGGAAGAGGGCTGAAGACTTTGGCTGCACCCACATTGTGCTTCCAACTGGTAGATGAGGAATGATGGCCAGGGTATCCAAGCCCAGCCCTTGTGACTCAAGTATGGCAGGAGTCAGTTCAGAAGCTGCAGTGGAGTTAGTTACCTGCAGGTAATCCAGCACCAGCACCCTACCATGATGAAAACAATACTATGTGAAAAATAAAATTAAATATGGAAATTAAGCACTTCAGAGATAAGAAATACTAGATTTGAGTTTGTTAGTGCAAAGGGATTATGTCTTTCTCAAGCACTCTATCTTGGAGTCTTCGATTATCATTTGGCCAAATGTCACCTCCTTAGTCAAAACGTAAGAATTAAACTTCTTAATGTGTTAAGTATCTGACATGTAGCAGAGGAGACAGCTCCTTGTAAGATCTCAGCACCATTTACTAAAGACGGTGGGAGAAGTTGCAGGAGCCTGTTGGAAGAAAAAAGATAGTTGCTGATGTGGAGGATCAGCTGCAATGGTCCCTTCCTCCTGTGCAAGACCAGAAAAGGCATACGGTGAACTTTTCATGCGCGGTAAAAAGTGATCATAGAATCAACTACATTGAAAAAGACCTTTAAGATCATCAAGTCCAACCATTACCCCAGGACTCATTTTCCATGATACACGATACAAGACCCTGGAATCGGGTCTATCGAAGCACTGAACATTCAGGTCTGCTGCTTGACTTAGGATGTGTTATATAATGCTCTGAAAAAATAAGGTCTGAAGTATCTCAAATTAGGTACTCAAAATTAATTCATATTTTTTTTGCTCTAATGGCTGTGTGTCAGCTTACTCTTTGCTAAGTGGATCCTTATTCATTTGCTGGGTATCTAACAAAATTATGAGTCATTAACAGAGGTAGCATCAATAGGCATCATGGGAAGAAAGCAATAATTCTTCCTCCAGTATGTGGTTTCAATAGGTAAAACACAGAGGCGAAGCAATGAGAAAGCAGAGCAAATGAATGCAGTATGGACACGGTACATCTGTACTAAAGAAAAATAAGATTCCCAGAAAAAAATTGTGCCAGGTAATTACCAAAGGCAGGTATGCTTGGTTTGGGATTGGTACTGTAAAAGTCAAATGAATGCATCCCTGAGCATATTTTATAGCAGTTAACACATTTTATATCACTTAACACATTTTATATCACTTAACCCAGATTGATTCAAAGCAGGCCAGTTACTGCCACAGGCACCTCACGAAGGGCTGCAAAGCTACAGTGGGTTGCTGTGGAAACACATGGTGAGTGCTGGGAGCTTCAGGAGTGACAGTCTGTAGGGACTAGGTTGCTGCAAGGGCACACTGACTGAGGCATGGCTGTGTTTGTGCAGCAGGCAGGGCAGGCAGGAACACGGGCAAGCGGGAAACACGCAAGAAGCTGGATTCAGCTTCTACCTCCAAAATTCTGAGCATTTGGCACCGCATCCTGAGGTCATTCCTTTTAATTTTCCCCACTGTGGGTAGCTTTGTATGGTTCCAGCATGGCGCTCCTTTATTGCCTCTTCACAGTTTGTCCTCACCCAGAAATCTCACTGCAGTGGTTTTAATGACCTGTTCTTGAATGACCCCAGTTTTTGACCCACCCTTTGAAGCAGAATCACCAAGTGAGTGTTCCAGAAAAAAAAAAAAAAAAGCAGCACTGTTCATTTATACCCCCAATTAGCTCACTGTGGCATTGAGTTACTTTGCACTCTGGTCCCTCTTCTAGTCTTACGAGAAATCAGTCTAAACTGAAGCATTAGAAAACTGTGACCAGATATACGCACATTTTCACATCCATTTTTAATTCTATCAAGATACCAAAATGAATACCTCAATACTTCTTTGCATTGGAAAAATTAAAGGGGCAAGAGGCATGGGAGGGTGGGATAGTTAACAGATTCTCTTCTAGTTCATCTGCATTAAAAACCTATAACCAAGTTTCAGAAGAGTTTCTAAGTATTTAGAAAGAGTTCCATTGCTAGCATAGGACCAAAGTGTATTGTGAGATCATTTTGTTGAGAGAGGTAATGAAATTCCAATCATACAACAAACTGTATCTGATCACATCTCAGAAAACATGTGCAGATGTGAGGAAGATAAAATACTGCCAGCACTGCCCTCATACCAAAGACCTCCAGACTCTTTGAAAATTAGTGAAATCAGTCTAGTTAACATATTCCAAAAAGAATAATCTCTTAAGGAGATGTACATAGTACTGGCTGGGCCTTTTCAGCACAGCACGGAAAATATGGTACATTTTGGTAATGATATTCGGTGGCTCCTGGCTTCTCCAGCCTTAGTGGCACAGTGCTTCTGAGACATGACCAAAGCTCCAGGGGTATGAGGTCTAAACAACCTCGCCCATCCCTGGAACAAGATGTCTTGAACACTGCATATGGTAGATAAGGCATGCAGGTGCTGGGAATTTAAAAGACACCAACGCCAAACTGCCAACAAAATTAATCTCTCACCAAAACACTTCCAGTGACTACCTTTCTCCATCCAAGACTGGGCAGCTGTTGATCCAAAATTTCTTGTTTCAAAATTTCTTCAGCAAGAATGGGATGTATGCAGTTCTCCAGCTGAAGAGATGAAAAGACTGACAGTGTTATGATTTTCAGTCACAAAAGACATTGTTTTTTAGCTTGATGAAGATCTCCTATTAGGAGTGGCTTTACAGAGACTAAATAGTATTAAGATGGAGAGAAAAACAGAAAGTGAATAATTGCAGTTGTCTGTTTATGATTAAAAAAGATAATAAAAATTATACCATGTTTGAAAGATAATTTAAGAGGGTATTTATTTTGGTGGTGTCCAGATAAACCTATTCTAAGCCTATTCCTAAATAAATAAATAAAACCTAGTCAATAAAACCTATTTCAAGTTATCATGGTTTAAGGCGTAAATCTGTCTGCCTGCCCACTTACTCCTCCACCTTCTTCCCCCCCACTTCAAGAGGGGGAGGGGAAATGGGGAGAAGAACTGAAAGAATATAACTCCCACAGGTTGAGATAAGAACAGTTCAGTAACTAAGATAAAACACAAATCACTACTGATACCACCAATAACAACAATGACCAGGGAAATGCAGGGGAAGAGGACACAACTGCTCACCACTCAACAACCAAGCCATGAACTGAGCTTTTCCGGGTTCCTGCCCCCCGTTTCATATCCTGAGCATGATGTACTGTGATATGGAATACCTCTTTGGTCAGTTTGGGTCAGATGCCCTGTTTCTGCTTCCTCCTGCGTTCACCTTCTCCCTGGCAGAGCATGGGACTCAGAAAGTCCTTGGTCAAACCAAAGCATTCTAAACTGTAACTATAAACACTAGTGTTACCAACACTGTTCCCAGGCCAAAAGTCAGAAACACAGCGCTGCACCAGCTACTATGAAGAAAAAAATAAATGACTGCTGCTGCTGAACCCAGGACACAAGTAAATAAGCCTATTTCTAATTTGAAAACACATATTTTCTGCACCACTTAAGACAGCAGTAGGAACACAATAGGAACATTAATTTGAGTGAAAATCTTTCACAGTGTCAATTCAGAGGTGCTGAATGACAATAAACAGATTTGTTATAAAGAATCACCCATCCATATATGCAAGTGGTGAAGTGCTATTATAGCTGACTCAATGGTCTCTTGAAGTGGACAGGGAAATTCATGACCTTAAATCTAAGAACATGTCAAGGAGTTACATGACTAGCAATGTAATAGTATTCCATTAAATGCTTCTGCTCCGCACTTAATGGGATGTTGTTAGGGTTAACATGTTAGGAAGAAGTGGGTAAGATTTTTATCCTGTGACATTTTTATAGGACTCTGCATCCTTAGTATCTTATCTGCAGACTATAAAAGGTAAAAGCGTAAGAGGAAGCTGGAAAATCTCTACATGTGCTTTTAACAAGTAAGAAGGTGCTTGGGATAAAACATCAATGGATAGAAATATGGACAGCAGGATGACAATAAAGTTTGTTGTGTTATTTAAGAGACAGATAAATTACAGGAAAGGAAAAAGGAACTGTCTGTTCTACCCAAGAATATTACATTCAAAAACATGTTCTTGACTTTGTAAAATGAAGAACATTAACATAGAAAGTTAACCTGCACTGACTGGTTAATTTTCATTCACTTGCCATGTTCATAATTTTTAAGATGAAGCAGTTACATTTACTTTGATGTAGGGAATTAAGATGGGGAATAAATCCAAACTGTTACACATTATGAATTTAGAAATATTTTACATACATACATTCACACACCCCCACAGTCTCGTACATCACTTGAATATTGCTAAGGCTTAAGCAGAAATTTGGGGTCTAAAATTAACAGACTGTGAAAAGCAAATGTATCATCAAAATTTTTTTTGCTGTGAGCTGCAGAACTAATGTCACTGTGTGGAATGCTGATTAAAATGTAGAACTGAAAGAAAAAGGTCACGGCAACAAATGTGTATAGTTTAACAGCAATATAATGCACTAATAAGCAAGAGACCCCGATGTATTGTGAGAAATGTAACTAAATCCATTAAAGGGAATGGCCAAAAATATTATTGTGTGATAACCCAAATGAAAAGTGGTGCTTATGAGTAGAAGAAATACCTTCTCTGTCTCAAGGAACTTGTGTAGAACCAAATAAAACTGATGCAGTTAAAAATATTTGCCTAGATAAAAAAATGTGTAACTATATCTTTTAACATTTATCTTTGCTTTCTTGGTTGACTTTATTACTTATAATAAAATGTCATATATTATAAATCTCAGAGTCTGTTTGCAGTTCTGCTTTTTATCCTTTATTCTCCCTCCTTTTGAACAAAGCCTTTGAAAAACTGAAGTAGGGCTATTAGTCAGGGGAAGGGAGGCCTTTTCTAATCTGGTAACCTTAATTAGTGTTTAATTCACTGAACAAAACAGGCAACAAATTCACAACTATATATTCAACACAAACATTAGTCATCAGCAAATTTCAATTTGTTCCCGTAATGTTTCACATTTTAAACTGCAAATCTTTGTCTCAATGGAGGCCATCTATTATACGTTCACAAAAGGAACAGCTGCCAAACAGATCAGTTCTCAGACTGCTGTCCTCAGGTTAGAGCTGTGTTGTGTTTTCTGACAGCAGCTAAGTGCACGATTTGACAGGGGCAGGAAAGGGAGACACTATGAGGGCACTGGCAGGGTGATGGGTGCTTTTCCTGGAGAAGGCTGACCTTCTTCCCAGGAAGCTAAATCATAGTCAGGAGCCAGTTTGGGACTTGTAAGAAATCATTAGTTGCTGGTTGATCAGCTGCTCTAGGAGAGATTAACCTGTCTCTCAGTGTCTTAATGATGGCAAGATTTCTGTGGGCAGCAAATCATGTCATGCTTCTCTGGAGTCTGTTCCAATGTCACTGCATTGGAAAGGTGCTGCAAGGACAGTCTTTCAAATCTAATAGAAAGCTGTGTCAGATTTATATCACAGACCCTGAGATGATGCTCTTTCCTAGGTGAGGAAGTCCATTGTCAAGGAATAAATCACAAGAGTGCTTTGTGCTATCTCATAATGATACTCTAAATTCAACTCTGAACTACTCAGGCTCAGATTAATAGGACAAAATATAAAAAATGGTTATGAAAGAGGGTTAAATAAATATATTCTCATTTCCAGCTGCAGCTGGAAGAATGCTTCATAGTGGGAATGAAGCATTGGGCTGAACTCACATCCGTGTTAGTAGGTATGCGTCTTTGCTTTTTTATTCCTTAAGATGGATCCAGTTGAGACTTGCCAAGTCCTATGGATCTGACTTAATGATCCTTTCACAGGACTTTAAGGAATATTAGAAATTCCAGTTTGGAATAAACAATTTTGAAATATTAAATGATCAATATTAAGAGTAATATTTTTTCCCACTCAGTCAACATTTTACTCCAAATAAGAGCATTGCTAACATCAAATACATTCAAGTGGTGAGATAGTATCCTTCAGGCCAGGAGATTTCTAAAACAAATTTATTTTCCTTTTGCCGTGGTTTAAGCCCATCCAGCAACATAGAACCACGCAACTGTTTGCTCACTCCCCCTTTTCCTCCCCCTGTTCCTGGAGGGAGGGGAAGGAGAATCGAAAGAACGTAATTCCCATGGGTTGAGATAAGAACAGTCCAGCAACTAAGGTTGCTGGACTAACAAGCCACTGCTTCTACCACCAATAATAATAATGATAAGGGAAATAACAAGGGAAGAGAATACAACAGCTCACTACCCACTGTCTGACACCCAGCTCGACCCAAGCAGTGATCTAACCTTTCTGGGTAACTGCCCCCAGTTTACATACTGGGCATGACATACTGTGGTATGGAATACATCTGTGGCTAATTTGGGTTAAGTGTCTTGTCTCTGCTTCCTCTTGACTTCCCCTCCTCCCTGGCAGATCATGAGACTGGAAAAGTCCTTGGTGAGAGTAAACATTACTGAGCAACAGCTAAAAACATGGGTGTTATCAGTGTTGTTCCCAGGCTGAAAGTCAAAACCACAGCACTGCCCCAGCTACTAAGAAGGGGAAAAATGACTGCTACTGCTGAACCCAGGACACCCTTCTTTCCTATTCTCCAGTATACTTCAGACACACTCAATCTTTTAGGCCTTTAAATCTTGAAACCTTTTGGGTTTATTTATGAGTATCTCTGCTCTGTTCCTCAGAAAACCACTAGTGCTTGAGGCATATTAAGCATATTTCTTGGGTAACAAACTTTGATTTAATTTTATTTGAAATTGTTTTAGTTCATGTGCTCCAAAGTGTGCTCTACAATGCAAATCAAAGTTACAATAGGGATGATGATGATATATGTTTCAAAAGTGTACCTCTGTTTTAAATTAAAACACTAATGTAGATACACCCTGAAATGTTATTAGAAGAAAAGATAACAACTCTCCTAGCTGCCCAGGCTCCCTGCCTGTCCCAAAACCAGACTGTTTACTGAAAGAATCACTGTCAGAGAGCTTAACAAAAGAAATTTTAATAGAAATTTATAATTATTTGATCCAGCAGCATTCTATTGCAAGGTACATTCTATTACATACAGAAAGAGATTGTGACAGAATTGGCAATGATTTCTACAGGACTGGGTTAAAGTGATTTATCCAGAATTGAATTGAAATTATGTGTATAGAAACCAAAAATACAGTGGAATAAGGGAGACTCAAGAGGTTCAGATTGGAACCTTGCTTTTGAAAATTCCTCTCAGAGAGGAGTCTATATGTGGCTGGATCTAATTGTATTCTCAGATTTGGAGAATGGTTTATATCTAAAGGATTAGAAATGTATTTTAGCAGCAGTTTGCATTGTTACAATGAATCATAGCACTTGATTAATGAAAGTAATATGCTGTCGTGGTTTGAGGCTCTCAAAACTCACGCAATCGCTCTCTCACTCACTTCCCCCTCTTTCTTCCCCAGTTCTGGGGAGATGGGAAGGGGAATTAAAAGAATGCAACTCCCACAGGTTGAGATAAGAACAGTTTAGTAACTAAGGGATAACATAAATCACTACTGCTACCA
>JASSUY010034252.1:0-23523 GCA_032466535.1 Forpus xanthops
GCCCGTGGTGGGGTGGGAGGTTGGCAGTAGATGATCTTAAGGTCCTTTCCAACCCTAACTATTCTATCATTCTATGAAGTAAGAAGAAGAATTGGGCAAGTTTTTTACTCACAGAATGGTTGAGGCTGGAAGGGACCACTGGGAGGCTCAAGCAAGTTTAGCTTCTTCCATCAGATTTCTAGCTGAGCATTAGTGGTCTCCATATTGAATGGAAAACCATTCAATAAAATCAGTCTTTATTTCTGTTCAAATATTAATTCAGTCTTACCTAGTTGGTGTCTTCTTGTCCTCTTCAGATATTAAAAACCAGACAAAGTCAGCATAGCTGATTTTCCCATCTTTTTGGGCTTTTCTACCTCTTGAAAGCCAACGAGGAAAACAGGACAGAAAATTTATTTTAAAACACCTAGTTTTTAATATCTAAACTCTAGGATTATTTTCCTTGGTTCTATTTACAATTTATTTACTTCTAAATGATGCAGTGTTTATAAGGTAACTTGTCACAGACTACTGTGATCATTCTGGATAAGAGCTTGTGTGCTGTGTTCTGTTTCTACTACTAAGGGTAAAGAAGGGAGCAGGTGGAAGAGGAAGGCAGCACATTTCCAGAAGGACTTAGAGATTTCCTCCCTGCAGAGGAATGCCACTGCTTAGTTGTTAATGGAAGAAATTTAACAGAAGTTTTTAACAGAAGATACATTTAGGAAGTGTTCATGGCAAGACTGTAATTGTCTCTTTCTACTCCCACATGACAGAACACAGCACCCAACTATGTTCTGAAGACAAATGGTTAACCTGTCTAGTAAAAAGTTAGGCTGGCAGTTACTAAATATTTCCTTTCTAAACTCCATTTTTTTTATTCTCCCAAGATGTCTAGAAAAATATGGTGCATGTTTTGTCTTCCTCCTCCCTCCCCTCAAAAGGAGTAAGCTCTAGACATACACCTGCCAAGTGTCATTTCCCTCATTTCTGCTTTTGTTATTTTTCAGTTGCTTCCTAGCTGTGAATGTTGTGTTAGCAAAACGTTTCAAAAATGACTAAAAATGTCATAAATACAGAAGAGGAAGTCAATCTGAGTGGGAAAAAATGAAGAATGACTGTCAGAAATGGAGGCCATTTTTGAAAATTTATTTGCTTATTTGATGCAGTAAGCGTTGATATTTCAAGTAGTACTGGAAAGCTCAGTTCCATTTGAAATTTCACAGCTTTGAAGGATGGAAAAGCACCAATGCCAATACCTGCTCCCTTCCTCATTCCCATCCCTGCTAAACTGTACAACAACCAATGGCAATGTTCATATGGATAAAAAAAGGAGAGTAAAAAACTTGGACTGTACCAAATGTTTCAAGATCACTCCACTACTACTACAGTACTAAATCTTGAAAAATCACAGTTCCATCTCAAGGGAAAGATATAATTTTCCTGGGAATACCACATTATTTAACAAGCAAACATTAGATTGGATTTAGATCAGCATACAAAATAAATACCTTGTTACTGCTCCTGAGAAGATCCGTTCTATCATCCTATTTGAAATTGCTGTGAAAAAAGGTTTAGAATTGTGTCAGTTATATACAAGTCATTTTTGCTTTGTATTGTCTACTTGAAGAGTTTACTGGAACCCTCTTAGACACATCTGTGAGAAAGATCAAGTGTAATGCTCATTAATCCTTTTAAGTCCTCTTGGAGAGGATCACTCAATACAAAGTCTCCAAAGCAAAGCCAGAACCAACAAGTTTTGATCCAGACTTGATACAGAAATAGTAGTGTAATAAAAGTATCAAAATTGGCTGAGTAATACAACAGCATTTACCAGTTCTCTGACAAGTCAGTCATGTTTTCCAGTGCCATTACATTTTATACGACCTTGGCAAAGAGCCACAATAGAGTTGGCACATTCATACATAATGAGCATACCTAAATGATTCTGACACAGGTCTATTTCTGATATGGTTCTGATCCATGCTTCTATTTTGAAACCATTTCAGAGACATGTCTTAACTGAGCACTGCCTCTATAAAGGATATTCAATTTATCCTGAAGAATTTGTGGATGGTACTCAGAGCAGCACATGATACTGCTCTCACAGAAGGAGAATTACTTATTATTCCAGCTTTGAAATATTTTTTTAGCATTGTAGAAATACTGATAATTGAAGCAGGTTGTTAACCATTCAAATAGTTCATCTGTTTTATGTACTGCTGGTAAGGCTATCAATGCATTATTCTAGTAAGGATTCCAGTCACCACTTAGCATTTTTCCCCAGAACTGTAGGACAGCCAATTATTCAGACGTAAGTGCTGCTGCTTCTTCCTATCTACTTTTGAAACACTGAAGTTGCTCAGCCTTAACAACAATTACATACTTGAAAGTTTTCTTACTCCATATAAGTGTTTCATCTAGTCTAATTTTAGACCAGTGGCAGTACAAAAGGAAGGAACTGATAAAACCAGATTATCTACTGCTGATATGCCAAAAAAAAAAAAAAAAGACAAACCCAAAACACTCGAAGTTTAAAACTAAAGTTGGGTTATCATATCCATTACATGCTCTTATTTAGTCTATTTCTCATTAAGCAGCAGCTGTCAAGCTTTAGCAAGTATTCCGTGGTTTAAAGAATGCAAAACTAAACCACAAGTAGCACTGTATCAGTTTAGCTTCCCTTCTCTGGTGTAGTAACTCAGTAGAGCACTCACTCAAATGAAAGAAGCTTTCTTCAGTGCCCTAAAGTGTAGTCAGACTTCAGTGGGCAAGGTTCAGAAGCAGTCAGATTTGTGTTTATTCTTTTTAATGTGGTATAATAGTCCATAGAAATTTTGTGCTTAAGTAAGTATTCCGGTTGTGAAGGTTACATTTTTACAATAATAACGGACACAAAGCTTCAAAACAAAACCCAGAAATGCCCCCCTCCAAAAAAAAAAAAAAAAAAAAAGCAAAACTCAACAGTTCCATACAAGGTACAAATGTGCAAGACTATGAAATCACAGTCATTGGATATGGAGAATGAAGAAAATGTGAAGATGCTAAATAGTATTAAACCAAGATGTACTACAACTGAACTGGCAAAACTTTAAAATAAGCAGAATAACAGTGTATTTGCTTTTTTCTACTCTTTGCATTCCTTGTCATAAGAGCCACAATTCTTGAATAATACTGGTAAAATGTATTGTTTCCAAGGTAACCCCAAACTGCCAAATACAGCTATTAATAATATACCAAGACTTAATGATTTTTTTTTTCTACTTCTTTGCCAAGACCAGAATTAGAATTCAGACTTTTCCTCATATTTGGTACTGTAATACACAGAGCAGTGTCACAGATGACTTGTCCTGCTTTATTTCACTGAGTCAGCAGGATCAGCTGTACTGGTTTCATGAGCATCAGCTTTGGTGGTTAACCACTTACTCAGCTGAAAGTTTACAGGTTATTTAATACATGTAAACAAAGGTGCTTCATTTATCATACCATGATCGTTATGTCGAGCTAAATCCTTCCGATCAATATAGAGGTCATGGTCTGTGTCCAGCTCCCAAAATTTGCAGTAGATAACATAAAAATGTTCATATGAGAAATAATCTGTCAGCTGGTTAATATCAGCTTCCTCTTCCAATAATGCCACATTCTATTATCAGAAGAACACATTAAAAAAAAAAATTGTAAGACATTTGTTGAATGATCCAAGTTCTCATAACCAAGTTAATATCTAATGCTATTTCAATGGAGCAGTTTTTATCTTAAGAGACAGTGCACACCGTGCAGCATGGCAGCAAAGACTGAACACAAGGTAGAAAACTAACACGGCCACAAAAGAATGAGAAGATCAGCCAGGCTAAACACATACGCATATATACAGCCCTACATAAAAGATGACATTTAGACATATTACAGTGTATGAGAACTAATACAATTAAGCCTTCACTAGTTTTTGGAAAAGAAATAAATGCTACTTATGTTACTTCCTTATGCATTTAGTTAATACAGTTTTTAAACTTGTATAAACATCTTGCAAAACTTTAGATACTATGTACCTGCAAAAAGTTGCTTTTTCTGAGTTCGTTACAAGTTATTTTTCCAGACCAGGACCTATTTACTGTATAAAATATTCTCTGTATGACCTGTAAGGAACAGAAAATGGAAAGATGGTAACTAAAACACCCTCCCAAACATTTGTCAAAGATCAGCCTTAGCTCAGCTGCATTGCAGGAACCTACTACCCCCTACTTCTATTCTTCTCATTACTTGGCAGGTTGATGCTTCTCTTATACATTGTATTACCAAATTGTTTCTAAATCTTGTATCTAAATTCATCTTGATTAAGTCTTATTTCAGTGCTGCAGTACCCATATCTCACACAGTCAAGTTGCAGAATAATTGCATGCTATTCAGAATATGTTTACTGGAAATCTCACTACCTCCCAGACCTTGAGATCTACAGGATATCATCTAATAAACACATTAATGTATCTCATTACTTCAGATTAAAGTACCTATATATATATTACTATAGGAGTATTCTACTTCATAAATGAAGTTACAGAAATAGAACAGGGACTGTTTAAGGATCAGAATACAGGGGGATGTTGCTACTTCTGAGGCCAGCAAATATAAGAAATCAACATGTGACAGAAATACTTCCTGCAGGTGCAGAAAGAACATGCTTTCCCCCATTTAATTTTATTCTATTTAAAGTTACTCTAAAAAGTAACTTTAAAGTAAAAGAAAAACTCTGTCAATGGTATTAAAAGAAGAAAATAAACGTTTTCTAACTGAAAACCAAAACAAAGTAAGTCTATGTGAGAAGGATAACTAGCTCTTGTGCCGTGACCGATACCAGAACCAGAAACAAATGCATACAGTTGAGTATCCAACACTTCTGCTTAAATCAGTTTTACATGTACATTATTTTGGTAAACTCGTATCCAGCATAATTTGTTTAGTTTGGGTGTACAAACTAAAGCCTTTAAAATATGCCATTTTCTATTACTTAATTGAATTAGGGATTCACCTCAATCAGTTTGACCTAAGTCAACCAGGGACATATTTCAGGTCAGTCATTCACCAATAAAAAAGCAGACAAAATCTAAACATATTATGAACTATAACTGCTAAATTGGAGATTGATTATATCTGTGAATTAGCAAGACTAAATATTGCCTGTGTTGTGTTTCATTTTACTAGCTAAAACCCTCATCTCTTTGGGAGCTCTCTTTACTCAAATAAAAACTTAAAACCTCTTCTCAACTAAAGACTTCATTATTTATCGCTTCAGAATTTAACTGCAGTAAATCAATAGTTTAAGCAAACCAATCATTTCTAAATTACAAATAGAAGAGCAATTTATTCATAAAGTTTTAAAATAAAGCTTAAACTGTAGCATACAGCAAGTTCTAGGGCTCTTATTTTGAGCAAGAACAGCTGGCTCAATAAATGCAGAAAGGAGAATAGACTAGCCTACTTCTGAAACTTAATTAGCTTAATTCTAATCGTGAGTTAAGTGGAAGGCCCATTTTTGGCTTTCACTACAAAGCAATTTTTTTCTAAAAAGGTTTTGCCTTAGCTTTGCAACTTAATCCATCTGCATGTCATTATCTCATCTGTTATATATTTCACTGGGCTAAAAATAAAACCAAAATTGAATGTTTGCTAAAGACAACTGGGAACAGACTTAAACGTTTTTCTACAGTGAACAGAAGTAGAGTATAACCAAATTGTCAGAGAATTGCCCTCCTTACTATGCTGCACAGTGGTTTTTAAGAAAGAAGAACTGGAGCAATACAGAGATTACAATTTCAAGAATTCATAGTTTAGATAAATACATACTATACTTGCAGATTAAATGCAGTATCTCATTTGTGAGGGCAAATGTTTTTAACGTATTTCAGCTTTATCTTGCTCATTATGTACCCAACTTTACTACTAGACCATCCAAACAGTATGTACTACAGCCTAGCAGACAGTATCAACTGCTTCCATGGTTGAACAACATTGAAAAGACACTTGCTTCACTAAAGAGATGTATGTAATATACATATGCACCCACGAACATATATATATGTATGTATAAACAAACACAGCAGAAGAATGGATCATTTGTAACAGGAAGCTGGTGTGATCAGATGATAAATCTCAACCACAGTGCTTACAAAATCCTTTATCTAAAGCTTCAAGTAGCAGGTAAAGCTAACTGAATACAGGTATGAAATGCATTATTTCATCTCGGAGAAAATAGCATGTAGTTATTTGTAATAACTTGCAGGACAGAATTTTAGAAGACTGTATTGGGCACTAGTTATTTCATCCTCAAATATGACAAGAAAGAACAAAGAATCCTTCTGCCATTTCTTAATCTGCAGAATCGTACTGCAAATATTGTTGCTATATTCACAGCAGTTACTAGTTTACTTCTGGGATTTTTATTAAACACTGATTTCTGTTGAAGACTACACTAGATTTTGTTAGTAAAGTACTGTTAGTGCTGATTTATTCAATACTCTGAGACTCAGGCCCACTTCAAATAAGCTGTTCCTCCAAAGAAAAGTAACTAGAAATGGCAGGACCTTCCCCTCCTACAGACCCTCAGGACAGAGAGCAAACTTTCACAATTTTAAGTAAGGCAGGGTTTGATGCAACCCAGAATCTGTTAAGAAACACTACTCACAGGCAGAACATCTCCTTCACTCACATTGGACAAGTAAGTTCTGGGATTTCATGTACTCATTATAACAACAAGCAAAACCTAATGCTGCAGGACATACTTGATACACCTTTAAGTGTCTATAAGAAGGACGTGAGGAACCAAATCCAAATGGTTTCAAGAAAAGCTTCCACAGTTTTGTTCCGGGTCAAACTATAAACTGGACAAAAGATGATCAACTCTGAGCTTTTCTGTGTTGGACAATATTCATTAAGTGATTTTTCACATGCACAAAGAAAGTGAATTGAATGTCATTTTACAGAATTTTTATCTTTTAAGACTTCAGTGGAATCTGCTGTCAAGAATGCTTTTGAGAAAATGTAATGTCACTGATTTTTCCCTTGGGTACAGAAAGAATACTTCAGTCACATAACCCTATGAAGAGAAAAATAAAACTTTTCATGTATAAAACTTGCTTAGAACGAAAAATCCCCAGAGAAGGAAGTTGCAAGCAGCTTCAATATTATCATTATTTTACTTACAAGTGAACATAATCGCATTAATATAGCGTTGCATTCAAAATTCCATTTAATTAATTCCAGAGTAAAGTCAGGATTCTAATGAGTACAGTCTATAGTCACAATAAAATCCTTAAGATAACAGTCTGCTCTTATTTAATGTTCATTAACTTACCCTACACTATTACAATTTAGTGTTGCTCTTACTAGCATAGAGTTTAGTAATTTCTTATGTTAAGAAAAATTATGATGCTGAAGAAATTAAGTCTTTCTTCACAAAGTTTCTAGCTAAATAGAAATAAAGACTGGCAGCATACTCAACTTTTCTGAAGGGACAAAGATATTTACTGGCTAATCTTAATTTTTATTTTTCTACTTAGTTAATAGAAAATAGCTTTTCCCAATACAAATCACTTACTGTGGTAATGTACCGAGAATGAAATTCAGATGCTTCTTTTAAAAACAATAGGCCAGGATGACTATTCACCACATCCTACAAAAAAAAAAGGAACAATACCCCAAAACAGTATTCATTAATGACTTATATATAAAACAATTAGCACAGAATAACCCATCTGCTTCCTTAACCAAACCAGTTCAAATTAACTACCACAGTCATTAAGGATAGCTTCATTTATAACATGCTTCATATAAACGGCACTGTTTTTTTTTCTGTAATTTAGAGAAACCAGATCAACAAACAAACAAAACATAGTTTAGCTGGACTAAAGATTTTGAACAATGTTGTAGCTTGTAAATCTGTGTCTGATTACAATTCAGTAAAACCTAATTTAGGATTTATTAATTCATTAGTAAAGGTGGTGTTTGCTCCTCTTTAAAGAGGCTGTATTAGGTTTTAAATGCATATGCCACTTTTTCCTTTCCCCGCAAAGACCTTCCTTGATTTAAATAACTTCCAACTGCCTTTCTAAACTGCAGGGATTCTCTGATACATGTACTATTTGAGCATGCAATTTTAGATGCATGCATCTTTCTGTAGCTCCTGAAGACCTCACCTTAAATAAAATGATTTACTGTAAAAGAAGTCACTCATTAGCATGAGTTACATTAAATATTATCAATAAATGTTAATGAAGACCATGAGAAAAGTATGTTTAACTCAAAAAAAAAAATATCAGGGCTTTGTGATCTCATAATTTTGTTGTATTTCCAGAACAAGTTTCAGTTTGCAATTTACTTGTAAAAAAGGAATGAAGTCTTCTTGCACCAAGTAGTTGCATCCAGGGTTCATTAGGAGATGAACAAACTTTGCTGCATCATCATAGCAGGTCTGAAGTATCCTGAAATATAAATATTTCCATTTAATACTCTCCACAGAAAATTTCTTGTGCTACCTTGTACAAGCATCGTAAAGTAAGACCTATGAAACTACAACCACATTTAATTCAAAAGCTAATTATAAACATCAAAGTACACTCCAGGTGAACTTATCAAAGCAGCACGGTCTCATACATTTATGTTAAAGGAGGGGAGTACACCATGCAATGGATTACATGAAAGAATATTAAGTCAGAATTAGAATAAGAAATTGAAAGAATAAAAAGAATTTCGTACAGAACTGGCATCTACAAGTTAGGGCCATGGTTCTCGCTTTTCCCATAAACAGCCAGTCATTTACCAAACATTCTAAAATCTATAAATCCTGTAAATAAGGACTTGTTTGCTTATGTTAAAGTGATGATTTTGTTACGTTTTCCCATGTATAAATTTGCTGTCTGTGGTTGATTATGGTAGTGTTTTATTCCCCTTTACAGATAGCATTCAGAGCTTAAAATATCACATTTCAATTAAAACTATGCAGTACTTTCAAAAAAGTAATCTACTTACTTCCGCCACATTGCAACAAATTTATGAACTGACACGTATCCTGTTCGTTCACCTCCAGCACAATAAAACAAAGGACCTTTCCAGTAAAGTGGGCATTCACATGCCTAGAATTGAAGTACACATCAAGTCAGTTTACTGATTGCTTATCTGAGGGGTTACTCCCTCATTTATAATTGTTTCAAAACCCAAATTTTACAAGTACTAAGAAGAAAACATTTTTTGTTTTAAACTGTTTCTGAAACAAACTGCACCTTCCAAAATAATTAACTGTAAGCAACTGCTTTAGGCTGAAATCCAAAAGTGGAAAGCAAAACATAGGCAGCTTGCAGCATTCCTAATAGATGAATGCAGTCACATGTCTGCTCTGTCCTTTCTCCAAGCAGCTGAACAAAGCTCATGCTAATAAGCTCTGCTAAAGGGCTGAATATCTTTAAGCTGAGCTCAAGACAGCACAGTTACACAGCTTCTGAACTGAAGCAAATTTACATGCATCTGGCTCAAAGGATGGCTCAACTATTCTGCATCCTTGCAATGCATGGCACATCTTCTATCTAAATTTAAGTAGTAGGCCAGCCTTCCCTGAGCAGCAGTATCTTGCTTTAGGATACCCAACAGTTACATCTTCACAGCTTCAGTGCTCCCTCATATACCTACAGTGACGCTCCTATGTCTCCTCCAAGCTTCTTCAGTCACAACAGAGAAGTACCTATCCCTCAAGTAAAACTGGTTACAACTTGGAGTAGTCAGACATGTTGGTATCTCTGAGAAGCTCTCAAATTAGAGATTTGAGGATCTCAAATTAGACTATGAATACTGCAAGACGTATAAGGTCACCAGAGCAAAAGGATGGTTACTTCTCATGCAATAGTTTAACAAGTACTTGAAAAAATAATGAAAAGTGAGTTTGATGAATACTCTACTCAGACAGAGAGGCTTTTCCTGATGCTCCAGGAAGGTGTCTCACTACTGAATTGCAGGTGACCAGATTTTTCTATCCTTCTTGCCCAGACTTCCATCCCTCCCCACTTCTATGTGAAAGGAGCTGCAGAAGGCAGGAGTCCTAGCATCAACCCAGCAATTAAACACTTCTAGTGAGGCAAACAAGGAGTTTCTGAACCCCAAGTCTTGCTCTTGTGACCGGTCTTTGCTTCTATTTTCTAGACCCTGGACTTTAAATGCAAAGTGACTGCAGCAGGGATGAAAAGCTCAGACTCATTACCAAGACCATGACTCATATTGGTATTTCTAGCACTGATTCAATATAACAAAAGAGAAATTTAAGTAGCTTATTGTCTGTTACACAGAAGTTTAAAAAAATTTGCTGCTTTCTAAGCTTAGTATTTTGTCACTGCCATAACTCTAAACTAGCTCTTCAGTAATAACTAGAGGACTATAATCTCAAATTACCAAACCATTTTGTCTTTCAGTATCTTTACAACGGAAGTTCATGACACTGTGAAAAAGAAAAAAGTGTGACACCTGAAAACAAAATGTGTATCACCAGTGCTTTTGCCTTAAGTTTGCTGGTCAATTGAGAACACAGAACATACAATGTGCCCTTCAGTATCTGGTTGTTTATGTAACTAAACATAATTGTGCTATCAACAGTGCTGAATATGAGATCTTACTGTTAGTACCTTGTAAGAAACGGAAACATAATGCAAGAAAAGAAAGCACACAGTAAACATGTTTGCTTTCCAAAGGTATACAGTACTAAAAGCAGACAGTCAGCAAGTTCTCACCTTTGCAACCTTCCCCATGTCTTCTAATGTTGCTCTCTCATTTGGAAACTCAGAGAAAGTTCTCTCAATTTTCGCAATCACAGCATCTATATTCACTTTTTCCTTAGGACATCCTCGAGGAAAATAGAAAGTTGGAATGTTTTGACTAAGCGACGGTGGCAAAGTTTCTTCCTTCTTTGTCTGAACCTAAATAGGTAAAATATACATTTGATCGACAGGTAAAATGAAATCACAGATAACAGTCATCCTCAGATGACTTGACTCTCTTGATATTACATGTTACAACACATCTTCGAAAAGATTTCTGATGATAGGTTGAATAAACTATATAAAATTGAGAGCACACTGAAAAAAATTAATTTTCCAAAACCTGTCATTTAGAATGATTCCTAGGTTGTTAAAATTTAATAAGAGCAATTTAAATCTTCAATGTATCAAGTTAAGATTAATACACTAGACAGCTTCTTGAAGATGCCTGAAGTAACTCAGGTTCTATTATCAGTTTCAGAAGAAAAAACTTCAACTTTTAGCTTAACAGAAAGGTCATGAAGGAATATGCTTTTGAAATATTTCTAGTCTTACAGCTTCAAACTTTTGAAATCAGCATGACAATTTGTTTCAAATCACCAACTTTGTTTAACTTAGTTACAGTGAAGATTTTTTTTAATCCTAAAACATGCTTGATTTTATAAAGGTAATAATTCATGTAGAGGGTCTTTTTCTTGTAAACTATGCAAAATTATGGCATGAGACCTTAGAAATTTGTCTCAAGAATTTCTGATATACTAGACTAGTAAAAAAAAAAAAAAACAAACATGACCGGCAATAAGAGAGCTTTTTATTTATATGCATTTTATTTCAGTAAAGAAGAGTTTGCTTTGCACTTAGTTTCCAAAGGAAAGTCTGATAAAGCAGAGAAACAAAGATAGCAATTGAAGTAACAACAGAATTATGTGGCAACTTGAAATTAGCAATTAAACATGAAGTCTTTCATCTCAAGGCCGTTATTCAAATGAAAAACAATGGTTAATGTTATATGGTAGCTCATCCTTCTGTTAAATGTGTTCAAGATCCTGAATTCCATCTCATTTCCAACCAGAACCGGTGATGGAAGAAAAAACAACCCCCCTAAAAAAAAGCCCAACACCCCTCAAACTCCAGCCCTTATCTTTTACTCATTATCACCTTTGTCAAAGTCCACTTTGTAAAGTGTAAAGATATGCAGCTTTCCTACCACATTCAAAGTCCTTATGTCAGTGAAAGAATTAAGTGCTTAGAGTCATCAGATTTTAATTTGCTAGTTCCAAAGCAGGAGCCTTCACTAGAATGCTACACATACTAAAGCCAGTCTGAATTAACCTCTTTTTCCCCTGACACTAGAAAAGCTCTTAAGAGAAGAGAGGCTCAACAGAAGTATTTTTTTCCCCACCCCCACCACTTCCCCACAAAAGTAATAGTTTACTTCAGGTACCTCAGAATACACAATAAATGATTTCCATTAGTCCAAATTCTTTGCCATTCAGCTCACAAAAGTAATAGTTTACTTCAAGTACCTCACAAAAGTAATAGTTTACTTCAGGTACCTCAGAATACACAATAAATGATTTCCATTAGTCCAAGTTTTTTGGTGTTCTTCAGCACATGTGAAGATCTCAGTTCAGGATTTGTAAAAGATCTATACTAGTATCTGTAACTTCCTTGAGTGCTCCGAGTTATACAATGAAGGTTATTTATTTATTCATTTTTCATCTTTGTGTCTGTTGTAACACTTTCCAGACCATGATTATGAAATTAAGCAATAGATTCAGAACTGCAGACATACATGTGAAAAAAAAAAAAAAGGATTTTTCTAAGATGAAAATGTTATGTTTAAGCACTACTTTGAATTCAGCATGTTTAGTGTAAAAATATGTAACACTTACTCTGTAAAACAGTATATTTATTCAACTCTAAAACCAAGTATAGAATATAAATCTCCTGCTGCAAGATAAAATAACCCTCCCTCCACTGGAAGATATTGCCTATTTCTACATGCTAGTTTCCCAAAGTCAGTGAAAGAAGAAACTGAAAGTTCTTCACTTGCATCAGAAAGAGTGTGATCGCTACACAGTCATTTCAGATAGATTTATTTAGTGCCTACATATAGGCATCTAGCAAGAATACCATCTAGGGCATAAACCAAAATGACTTTGAATACTCTACATGGTATCCAGCAGCCAGCTCAGAGCACAGCTCTCACTCTTCGTCTGCGATGCGAGTGTTCTGAACACACTAATACTTAAATGCCACTAGCAACTTGCACCTGGGTAACTGCGTTGTACTGTTTATATCAGTCAACACAGGGATAAATGCCTGTACCAAAGAAACAGGTTGTCGAAAACTATCAGTTCCAACTAATGCACTAGTATTGACTCTCCCCTCTCTCCTCATCTTCCCTTGAAGAGCCAGTGATTCTTCTCTCAGCCTGCATCCCACCTGGCAATTTAAAGACTTCTTGTACAGCTGAGGCTGCTCAGCTTCTAATGAAGAAAAGCGGAATATTTAAGGGGCTCCAAAAGCTTCACTACTTTTCTATCATTTCAAGTTAGTTACTTATACAGATGCTGATGAAAAGAGCCAGTTCTATTATTTCAGGGCAATCAAAATGTGCTAATTGCATGAGATTAAGCTGTTCTAAAGTCAGTTACAACTTTATCCAGGGAATTTCTTCATTAAGAACTACTATATGGCTGTGCTAAATCTTTTGACTAAAAAATCTGCAGCAACAGTTCATTATTGTTTTTACCAAAGTATTCTATTTCAGTGGTGAATTTAACATTTAGAAAGGGATACATATTTTTCTTACAGCTTTAAGTTAAAACTTTTAATACTGTTACAAGTAAGCTAAACTGACAAAAGAAACTGGTTTGCTAGGTGAAGATTTCTCTGCAACTTGTCAAGAAACAGCACAAACAATAACACGCTTGGAGTTAAGGATAACAGCTGTATAACCTTGTAAATAACTCAAAGGAGAGAAGTGTGCAGCAGTGTCATGACTGAATGGTGCATTAACCTCTACAGTAAGTGTACGTAAAGTCCAGAATCTGTAATCATATTGTGAAGTTGACACTGAAGTTCATGTAAGAAAATTCCTCGTTTGTAATAATGTAAACAAACTTATGCAAGATTTCTCTATAAGAGAATTCAAGAAAACCTTTAATACTTAACCAGTTTTCATTGCTGACATACCGAATCATACTATCTAACGCTTACTTGCCTTTGCTTTTGCAAAGGAGGAGTGGAAGTTTATGTTCCACTGGACAGTTTGCTGTTCAAAGGGCAAACTTCCAATTTTATTTTGCAACTCTCCAGATCCTTTTCCAACAGTATTCCAGCAGGTGTTGATAAGAACAGTATAAAATCATTACTATAATTACAATATAGTGCCAGAAGACATGAATACACCTAATTCAAAAGAAAGAAGTTCAGTCTTGCTAGACAGTCTTAGATCTCCTAAAGGTTGAGTTGCATTTGACAGTTAACTTCATGATAAGCAAAAATCAAGACAGTAGGGATTTTAAAATGAGATGCACTTTTCCTTCTCTCTGAAGTAAAAGAACAAGCTGATAATGGAGTTGTTCAATGACAGGATATGTTTCTGAAATCAAAAGGAATGGGGTGCTTGTTCCCAGGTGTTTTAGGACTGTACACTCAGTAAAGTCTAGATCCACATCTCCACATACAGTATGCCAACCAAAAGTCCTGAGCCCCACAAAGGGAATGAATATGTGGACTCAAATGGCAGTAAAACTTCTCTATGAAAGGACTTGTGGCAATACTTTTAAAATGTGCAGTGCATAAGCTATTCATCAACAGACTGTGTCTTCTATATAACAGTTTATGCTGATCTTACCTGGGTGAAAAAAACTATATAATAAGCCAAGAAGATTTCTTACAGAGGTATGTTTTTCAGCCTTTTGAATCCTAACATTCCTCCAACCACTTGTATACAATGCTTATAAACAATTCAACAACTCCAGATACTGCATGAAGTTCTCTGACACACAACAGAAAATAGAAGTCAACAGAGAGACCCAAATGTTGTTTAGCACATAAACTTGAAAATTCTAAGCTTATGCTACACTGATGTTTTCCTAGATTAAAAAGTCTCTGCTTTATTAAATTCAGTCAGTTCTTGGAGAATACAAGGTGTCCCTACAGCCTATCAATGCTGAATGGCAACTGTGAATGCAAGAAAATGTTATTGGTAAGCAGGCTCAAAAAGGGTACCTTAGCAGCCTTCCCATTTCTTTGTTCCTTTATAGACATTCATCTAAACCAATAAAGTCACAGGAATATTTCTTCTTTAACTTATGATCTATTTGATTGCACACTGAAACTCTAGATAAGTAAGTTATATGATGAGTAGTTTCATGGAATTTAAATCTTGAAAACAGCAGGTAAAAGATTTATGCTACTATTTTCTATAAAAGGGTTCCATTTCAATTGGAATCAAAATACATTAATTTAGAAAAAAGTGTTCCAACATCTCAAATATTTCACCATGTTAAAGTGACTTCAAAAATGTGCTTTAGGACAGGCAAAAGTAAGCTTGCTACCAGAACCTCCCTCAGGACAAGCCCAGAAAAATGTGTTTCTGTAATACCCACTCTCTTGACCTTGTGGCAGACATTCAAGAATTGCAATTATCTAAGTTAAGGAAGTGATGTTTTCTCCCTGTTCTCCGCATGCTCTTCATTAGCCTCTTTCTAGTCAAAACTAAAAAGACAGATTTATTACTTCAGGAGTTAACTGGCTGTACCAACTTGACAGGCTTAATAGTATTATTTCCTCTGTGAAAGGTGATCGTTTGACAAATGAAAGCTTTCATTTTTGTTTGTTTGTTGTTTTTAAACCAAGCTGGATTTTTCTAAAGCGTAGCTACTGCCCTGAAAATAGCTTGAAAACAGTGAGGTAATCTGAAAGCTTAATAATGAAGTTTCACATACCACATAAGGCAAGCTACACCATGTATACCTGCATCTTCTCCCACTCCTACATATAGGGTTTACCAACCCATGCCTCAGTACGAGTGACAATGAAGCAGTAACATGAGCAGCCCTGGGTCATCAAGACAGCTAAAGAGCTAAGTTAAAAAAAAAACCCACCTATTTGTCCTCATCCAGTCTCACGCAGTTGATTCCACATAGAACTAACATGGTTCTGATGCTAACATAAGGAAGTTGGAGGATACTGTGGCAGTATTGTTTAAAATAAACTTACATTAGGCTTAAAAGAATGGTAAGACTTGTCCAACTGATCTTGTCTAACTTGGAAAGTTAAGACATATGTGAATGATGATGCTCAGACAGACACCTACAGATCATGAACTTAAGCTAAAAAAAGGTGAAAGTCTTTCCTCAGGCAACAAACATTTTAGTCCCAGTTGCTTCTTTCTGTTCCAGACTTGAGTTTGCTATCCTTCAGTCACTATCTGTCAGCTGATTTCCGATGTGTTCTAGAGATTAATTTTATCACACATGCTCCTCTTTCTTTTTCACAGGAAGAGATAAACATCTATTAATTTTAACCCTGGTGCAATTTTTGACTAGCTTTTTTTTTTTTTGCTGCTAGCCTTTAACTCAGACAATTTCTCTGATCCAGTTTGGTTTGTAGTCACTTAAAATTTGTTCTATGGTGAAGAGAAGGAAATGGAAAAATTAATACTTTTCCAGAAAGCTCTAGGCATATACCCATTAGAAAAAAAAAAAAAGAAGTCCTTTGAACTATGCTGTTTCTGATTTTATATATACTGGGCCCCTGAATTAGCACAAAGGAGTGGGGTTCAGCAACCTTCCAATGCAATCTGTGTTCCAGACAGCAATTCCACATTCATCTTCAAATTCTGACCAGACAAATATGCTGGGAGTCTCCTGCCTGTGTACCAGGTTGCACACTTATCTTCATTTTACAGATTAACTGCTAGCATTCTCATCTCATTTATGCATATTCTTAGCAGCTTGTCCTGAAGCTTAGTTCTGTATAAAGCTTACTGCCATTTGGTCACGATTCAATATAAATTATAATCCTTACTGGTGAACCATCTTTACTCTTGGAGATGGACACATACACTGCTCTGCCCCATTTTGGCATAATTAAAGTAGTCTGAGCTTCTGGGATCGACATGTTCCAGCAAGCAGTAATTCCCTAAGCAAATCAAAAGAGATTAGTGAGGTTTACAGTAGACAGGAGTAACATGAAGAAGGATCCTGGACAACCGAAAAACAAAGTCTAAGGAAGATCCTAAGCCTGCACTATGACTTGCATAAGGAAAGAAGAATACAACTAGAATTCCATGGCTTAAAAATCTATTCAATTTCTAATTTCCTAGAACTAGCTCTAAGATAAAACAAATCATGAATCTAACTAATTTCTTCCCTCATCTATTCACTGACAACCTGAGTTAAGCAAAACCCTTCCTGATTTGGCAAGTGGCAAACAAATTACAAATAGAAAGCTGAGACGAGTTAGTTGATTTGTGTGGTTTTGTCTTTTAATCACTCAGTATCAAATTCTCTTGTACCTTTAGTGCAGTACCTCACCACCAATGTGGTCCATGTTGACAGTGAACATCAACTTCAACAGCAAAATATCAATCCTTCCATAGTATCTGAGGCTACTAAGTGGCAGAGATAAGAACCTACATGCATTTTACAATTTAATGATGGAAAATTCAGCTTATATTAGCAAACTAGAATTCAAGTCTATTCTGTCACTGAAATACTGTTTGTATGCTAACCTCTGATTTTGAGGTAAAAACCCCTTGTTTTGTCAGTAGTTTGCTACTAGAAGCTATTTTCTCCCTATTTCAAATCTCAAGACACAGTGTAAGAAGTAGCTTAGCTAGTTACCCTTAATTGCATGCTAGCTAGAGAAAGAAACACCACACCCAGTTCAAGTGAAATTGCTGTGGTAAGGCCCATTACTGGATAGTCTTGAAAGTCTTACTAAAGCTTAAAATTCTTGATAGTGGCTCAGCTATCAGTAACTCTTTTTCCCTTTTAATTCACCCAAGCCATACTGAAACAGCCAAAATGAGCTGCAAGGGAAAGCCACCAAAGCCTCAGTATTTTGGCAGAGCACGCAAACTTTGTGCCATCCACACAAAACTATTTGGGATAGTATGTCAATTCTCCTGTAGGAGGAGACAGTAGGTGGTGGCATCTAGGAAGAGCTTCCCCCCAAAACTATGAAATACATTCCATACACACTGCCCTGTGTATTAAAATTAAAACCACATTCAACTAAAAACATGTGTAAATGGTCACCACAAAAGTTGTATTACATGCACACATATAAAGTAACATGCAGTAAACAATCAAACACTGGAGAACTTTCAAATGGTCAAAACCTGATTTTCACTGGTTTAGGGAAGACTGAACTCTCCAAGCTAAACTGGCATCACATTCCAGCATGGTGCCTAACCATATATATAGCACAGACTTCCCATTCTCCTCACTTTCAGTGATACATATGCTGCACCAACAGCTCTTACCAAGTTCTAAAACTCTCATTTTGGAAGTACTGGAATTCTCATGATTTGTAGCTTGATGGAGCTGACACAGACAAATCACATAGTCCTGTTGGGAACTGGAGAATGCTATTGCAAATGCATTATTGCTGTAGAAGCACCTCCAAATGTGACTGTGTATATTTGAGGTTTTGTATAGTCACATTGAGCTTCAGCATCAAAAAACTTCCAGCTATGCAAGTAGGAGGAGCTTAGTGATTTATTCAGACCTGCACTGGGGTGGGAATGGAACAGCAAAAGGAAGAGGCAGTCAACTATCCTCCAAAGCTATGAGTATAAATGACAGGTTACATGCACATCCATCAGATGCTGCTACAACATTTTTACCAAAGGTTTTAGAGGTGGGATGCTCTAGCAGTTTGCTATAGCTGAAAATACTTTTTGTCTCCTCCACATACTCTGCTAATTTACAGAAGACAAAAGGCACATTTTATAATATGGAGAGTCTTCAGGGGAAAAAAAAAAAAAAGGAAAAAAATCTCATCTGTGAAAGGCAGCTTCTACATTTTATGGTAAGAGAGAAGTGGTGCAAAAAGACCAGTTAATGACTGTAAGTTGCTGTCAGCCTCCATTTTATGAATTATGTCAAATCAAGGGTCCCAGTCACAAATATACTCTGCCATACAGTTGTTGCTTTCTCGGAAAATGTCCCAGTTAAACATTAAATCAGTACTTGTATTCTTTACTAGTCTATTCTGTTACCCCAGCTGTTTTCAGAAGACAAGCTGATAAGATCCTCTTGATCATTTTGATCATTAACATGATCATCTTGACTGTACACAGCCAACGGACCACACTGGAACTCACTACCCGTAAAGGAGTCATGACTACCTAAACATCATTTTAATGGGGAAAAACTGACACCTGAAGCAATTCTAACATTTGTCTACAGAAAGCAGCCCTCATCAGGACAGGCCCTCAGTTCAACATCAGAAGCAGCAAACACAGCTAAGACAGACACCTACTTGATCTGCAACCGTGTCTCATCCTTCCAAGTTTACAACAAAAGTTTCAATCACTCAATGCAACTGAGCGCAGGAAAACTCCACTTGAGAAAAACATCAACAAGCTCAGCCTTGTTACTGAGCTGCAGAGTCAACACATACAGAAACAACTGTTCTGTCAGATACTGTTGTCCGGAATTCAGCTGGAGCAAGTATTCTAACAGTATTCTTGTATGGCCATGCTCCCGACACTTGCAAAACCAATCTTGTACCCGACTTACCCTGTAAAAACTGAAGGATATTTTGTATGAAGATGTGCCAAACTGTTTCAGGCTTTCTAGCATACAAAGTATATCAACAGGCATACAGCATCTACTACTTGTAGGACTAGTGATAACAAAGGTATGGGAAGTACTTTAAAATGGAGAAAAGGCTAGTCAAACTTTTATTCTAAGGGAAAAAAGGAATCAAAACTCTTCAGTGTCTGAACTGCTGGGTCAAATAGCTGTAGAAGGAACTGATACCTAGACTCTTAAATTAGGCAGGCAAGTAAGTAAGCTGTAACAAACTTGCACCATACTGGCTTTTCTACAGAAAAAGTACACACTGGCATAAATTTATTACCAGCCATAAGCTGGTAATAAATAAAGAAGCTGCTACCACAGGGCAGGCAAGACATTTTAAGTTTGAACCAGGAGTCTCCGTTGCAAAAGTGGAGTTTGCTTAGAGCCTCCTTTAAGAGGCTAGAGCTTAAGACCTGGCAATCCATTAGCAAGGACCCATTTATGGAAAACCTTTCAACCAGCCAGTCTCAGCTGGCAGCTTATATATTTTCACTCTATCTTTAATGTTGGCATCTGCTCCAGAAAACTGGCATTATATCAACAAACTAGCATCAAGTGTAACTACCAGCTACAGTCAGAATGAGATTTTTTCCCCCCCTCTGCTCCTGCTCCAGCAAACACTTAGATTTTGTTCTTCAAAAAAATAGCTTGACATCAGGCATGTACACACTTATGTAAAAATGGATACTGGGTGCTCCCTCTGTGGTGTCAAAAGGTTTCAAATGATGTTAAATTAGAAGACTGATGCTAATAGGAAAGCTGGCCTGCCAGAGGCTTCTGTTACACAACCTACCTCTGTGCCTATAACTGTAAAACCAACTGCCTCACTTATTCTTAAAATCTGTTTTACTTCAGAAATGGGATTGTTATGTTAATGACTGGAAGAATCAGTGCACTACAGTATAACCACACACCAGCCCAGCACACAGTAACACCTAAAGGCTTTGCGTTCATTGCCCTCTTCTACATACCACAAGCATTTATGCAGGATTTTGTTAACAGAGGAGTGCAAAAGCAATCAAGAGGCACCAATGTCTAAGCTTACTTAGAAAGAAAGCCAATCTTGTGAGGCACTGCAGAAATTGAAGAAATAGTTCTCATACAGCTGACATAAATAGCATGTGTAAACAGCATTTAGTGTCATTAACAGGTGGTCATGGAACTAGCAGTTCTCCATTTCTACCCTGAGGTGTGATACATACAACTACAGAAATCACCAAGCAGTAGCAGCAGATAAAAGTATGAGGCATTAAATGTATCAAAAAACACATCAGCGTTTAGTTCTGGCACTGACATTCATAGGATTAAAGACTTATGCCTCCTTTTTTTTTCCTGCCTGTTTTTAAATCATCACATTCAGCACAAATTTATTTGACTTTAAAAAAGTCTAGTTTTAAGGTTAGAACTAAACTGTTCTATAAGGTGATGTGGCCCCTAACCAGCAAAAAATAGATGTTTTCCTAGTTTAGCTAACACAGTTACATGGGTATAAGCATACTACTGTACACAGATGTATTTTATTCTGTTACTACTTTGTTTCCAACTTCACATATATTTCCTCACATAGTCTGGGTAATGATGCTGCTTATATATTCCAGCTCTGACAAGTAGGGATGTCACCAACTGTTGGCTAAAACACTTTGATCGGTTCTCAGCAGGTAATAAGCCTTTCAGTTCCCATCTTTAAGTTGCCAGTATATTTGACATAGGGATAGCTTCTTCTCACTCCAAAGTTTAAAAGGAATTGATGAGCAAGATGGACATAATACCTCTTCAAGTGCTGCATCTCCAGTTCACTATACTCTGTAGGTGTTGTTATCTAGGAAAAGTCTTGGTCTTGCAACCAACATCAGGAGAACACAGACTGAAGTTGTACTGAGTTTTATGCAGAGAAAACTTCAGTTCCCCCAGAGAAATAGCAAACATTTCAGCAGTTGTGTATTATAGTTTTATCTTTTGGAAAACCAATCTACCCAGAAAGCCCTATTCTGCCCAGTCTTAGCCATTTTCATTAATAAATGTTACCACTGAGAAACAGTCTCTTCAGCTGCTTTCCAGAGTGACACACCTCACTACTGGTCATCTATTTAAACATTTTCATGAAACCTGATTTGCTAAGCTCTAATGACCACACCTTCTAAAACACAGTATTGCCAATACAGATTACTTACATAGCTTTATGCAAAAAGCCACTGCCTTAGAATTCTTAGAACCCATGCAAGATCCAGTCCCTCCAACCCACCTCAGAACAGATGTTGATGCATACCTTCTTCTCCCCATCCACCACCATTACTCATTTTATATTTTAAGAGGCTAGCTTTAATAGCTGTAAACATCAAGGAGAATCTGCCATTTGTTTAACAAGTTACAGAAACTGCGTGGATATGAAAAATTACATGTAGAAGTATAAAAAAACAGACTGTCTTCCACTTCTACTTGATTTTAGCATTCCAGTTTTGCATCATATTCATAAACTGTCTGAAAGCCAGTATTACAGTGGCACAGGAAGTTGCAAGCTTCAATGGCAATAAAGCTTATCAATTCAAATGAGAAAAAGTTTTAAAGGTATACTACAAAAGCAGCCTGTATTTTAATCTGTCCACTAAGCAGTCTTTAATTTCAACATGAGATTTCTTCAATGATTATGCAGATGATGAACAGCTATTTTTTTGAAATGAACCTAACTTACAAGGACAAGCTCAAATTAACATGGACATGAAGTATCAGGTAAAGTATGTCCATCTTCTGTAACAACAGTTATGAGAATACATGTTTTATTTTTTTAAGGTACTTTCAAAAAGTTCTCCTTAAAATCATGAAGCTGAAGTACCATTTAAAAACCATGAATAAAATACTTTATACCACATTGAGCAAAAACAAACATAAAATTTTAGTTTTATGCACCTGTGAAGCCTGGCTCACCCACAAAATTTTGTCTTCAACAATATTAAGTGGTTTAACATACGTTATTGTACTGTTGCCATTCACCAAACAAGTGCAAGCCTGGTTAAAAATGAAAACTATTTTTTTCATTGTCTGTGCAGTAAAATTATAGATGGCAGCATGCTAAAACAGAAAAAAACCTACAGGTTAGAAAACAGCTTGTCTAAAGTACTTAGTTGCTTGTAGATATTACATACTACATTGGATGTTTTCTAGCTCAATTTAAAAAAAAAAACAAACAAACAACCTGTAAAAGTGCAAGCGATCCAACTATCATTCCATGAGACACACAGATCAAGTTAAGGGGCACCACACAAGGTAATAGTATGTTTGTTTACAACAACATGCCATGACTAGACTAAAACTTGACTCATCCTCTGAGGTGCCTAAATGTTAACTGATATTGCTACTTTTGAGTAAGTGAGATAATATTTCATTCTCCTGCTGCCTCTAGCCAACAAGTTGCCTTCTCTGTCTCCAGTTCAGCACAAAAAGTACAGTCATAAAATCCTTTCATTCACAAGTTTATGCTGAATGGCACAAAACAACACAGTCACGACTTGCATTCTGCTATTCACAAAGGAATACGTATTCTGAAGCTGAACAAATTTGAAATAATGCATAAGACATAAGGCTAGCACAGATTTAGGGCTATAGGGCTCTATGGCCCTCTCTTGAAGGTCACCTGAAAGGGATCAGTAGTGCACTGAATTCAAAATTAAATAGCAGGCTATATTTAGAATGATTTTAAAAGACAGAAATCCTAAGATAGTTCAGCAGTTGAATAAAAATTAAACTTATCTCAGTTAAAAAAGGGTAAAAAAAATGTCACATACATCATCACTGATATGTACATTTAGCATACAAATTAGGAGTGTGGGTGAAGTAAGGACAAAGTGCTTTAACATAGCAGCAAAAGCCTTGAAGTTCAATATGTTCAAGGAAATACCAAATTTTGGTTTCTCCAATACCAGCTGGAT
>JASSUY010034253.1:0-30082 GCA_032466535.1 Forpus xanthops
CTTACAGTAAAGAATTTCTTCCTCAGATCCAATCTAAACTTCCCCTGTTTAAGTCTGAACCCATTACCCCTTGTCCTTTCACTACAGTCCCTAATAAAGAGTCCCTCCCCATCATCCCTATAGGGATACTGGAAGGCTGCTATGAGGTCTCCATGCAGCTTCTCTTCTCCAGGCTGAACAACCTCAACTTTCTCATCCTGTCTTCATCTGGGAGGTGCTACAGTCTCCTGATTATCCTCATAGCCCTCCTTTGGACTTAAATTATGTTTCTTTCAAAATCAGAGGAAAAATGCATACACATGTATATGTTCCTTACGTTTGTTTGTATTTCCTTGAATCCATTTTTTTCAATCTGAAAATTACAGAGGTTCCATCATGAGGGTGAATACTAAGTTACCATTAGACTGTATTTTAAAATGAAAAGCTTAAAATCAGTCAAAGAAGCAACATCATTTTTGCAAGAGATGAAAAAGAGAGATAAAAAAATAGATGAAATATATAGATGAAAGAGAGAAATATAGAGATGAAAGAGATAGGTTCTTGCGGCTTTATAACTGAAGTTCAGGCTATTTTAAAGTTTACTTTGCACAACTGTAAATAGCCAGGTTGCTTGCTGGCTTCTAGTGGAGATGCTGGTTACTGCTGGCACCTTTGCCCTGCTCCTATCTGTAATAGCAGGTGAGGGACCTGCTCACAGGCAGCGCTGTGGTACCAAATGAAATGATTCTGCTCTTACACTGCAGGTTCAGTTCCACCTTCTGGCAGAAGAATGGCTGTTACTAAGACCTTTATTTATTGATTTTTTTTAGATTGGGAAGGTGTTGTCCTAGTTATCAAAGCATCAACATTTCATGTGTGATCCTCAGATGGTGTGAGAGTGCCATGGCATGCACTCTATATGGGGCAGGTGGTACATGGGGTGCTTAAAATATTTGGTCATTTTGTGATTTGTGTTGCTAGAAAACAGCTAATTTTGTAGCATGATGTAAGGTATTTAGCTGCTTGTGTAAATATTCAGCAAATAACGTCTTACACAGAAGATCACAACATCTTTGTCTTTTGTATTTGTATCGGGCCACAAAGATGACTCAGGGGGCTGAAGCACCTCTTATATGAGGACAGGCTGAGAAAGTTGGGGCTGTTCAGCCTCGAGATAAGAAGCTGTGTGATGACCTCAGTGCAAGCTTCCAGTATCTGAAGGGGACTACAAGGATGCTGGGGAGGGACTCTTCATCAGTGACCGTTGCGACAGGAAAAGGGATATGGGGAGTTCGGGTTAGATATAAGGAAGAAGTTCTTTACTGTGAGGGTGGTGAGGCACTGGAAGAGGTTGCCCAGAGAAGCCGTGAATGCTCCATCCCTGGCAGTGTTTGAGGCCAGACTGGACAGAGCCTTTGGTGACATGGTCTAGTGTGAGGCATCCTTGCCCATGGCAGGGCATTGGAACTGGATGATCTTAAGGTCCTTTCCAACCCAAACCATTTTATGATACTTTTTATATTTTTTTTACTAATCTCGGAAGCAGGTTTTACAAAATGGTTCTAGTGTGAGGTTTTGGAATCATTACCTATCTCATGAGTGTCATGTTTACAGTTGATAGCTGAGACTGTCACCTATTTATTGCCCTTAAGGTTCAGTTTTGTATTTTGAGGGTAGCAAATGTACAGATACTTTGGCTGCATCCTTCTTCCTGTGTCCGGAAAATGTGGAGGCTCATGCCTGAATTATTAACGTTCATGTAACTGTGTTGATTTACCTAATGGGCAATCATTCTGTGTAACAGCCTCTCTTGAGACAGTCATTTCAGGTTCAGTAGTAGCCAACTATAACCCTTGAAGCAACAGGGGAATTTACCTTTGCTAACAGAATAAATAGGGTTTCGATCAGTCTTGCTGAGTAAGTCCATTGCACTAAGGCTTCTCTTATTAAAATTCCTTCAACTAGAGCGGATGCAGCAGTACTGGGAAATTTTAGGGAAAGTGGTAATTCCCCTTCTCCCTGTTGTTGCTTTAAAAGCTTCACCCAGACTTGAATAGAAAACTAATTGCTTTTCATTTTAAAACTAGGAGCATCTCACTGGGGATCTAATTAAAATTCCAGTGTCTGAAAGGAAATATGCCATATAAATCTGAAAAAGATGTTGCTTAAAAATGAGTAGTATCTTCTTACCAAATTGTGCAGGCTCAGAATTCTGAGTGCGGACACCCGCATGCTTTATTTCAAAATATAGAAACTCTCATTACCCAATTTGCTCAGTTACTCTGAAATCCTGTTTTGGTTGTAATCTGGAAAGCTTACAGGAGATTGATGAAGATATAAAAAGGCAGTGACAGTTCATTGCTTGTTTATAACAGCATTGGGCAATGGGCTTTTTGTTCAGAAAGATCATCTTGATGCAGTAGTTTGTTGGCAGTGAAGCTTGAAACTGGGAAGGCCATGGTTCCTACCAAAACTGGCAGTCTTCCTTGCTTTGTTACATCTACATAACCGTGGAAAGGCATCAGTCCTGCTGCATTTCATCCTCATCTAAAATGTTTCCTCGGCTTTCTGTTAGCAAGTAAATGGTGACTGTGACCCTAGTTGTCTGCTCCTACCAGGACACGTCTGTTTATGCACCACTGAGTTGTTCTCTTTGTGGCTATTGCAGCCTTCATCCATCTTTCTTGTAGGCTTGCAGACTGCCAAACCACCAGCCTTCTCTTAATTCAAAAGCAGCATAATGTCTCTGTTTTTGCACTATGACCGTAGGAATTAAAATGAGTCAAAGCTTAGTAAATGAAGCACTAAAAAATTATCAAGTTACTGATTTCTGATCACTCACTTCCCTTTCCACTTGGGATGTACCGGGTTAATGATATCCAGTTTTTGGTGAAGACTTGCACTGTGTTATATTACACTGTGAACTCATCGTTAATTCTTAACAATGCGAAAGAAAACCTACCCAAAAGAAAACAAACCTGTTGCTCAAAGCCTTTGTTTTTAATTTAGTTTGCTCTTGATGAAGCAGATTGTGGAGTGGTCTGGAATTCACTTACCTCTCCAGTTCTCTCATCACCCCTTGACACATGTTAGATCAGCCTGGGGCTGCTTTAATCTCAGCCAGCTGCTATCTTTCCCCTCATAGACTTGTAGAGCAGATGGAGTTTGCAGGCCTGTGCTGTGCAGGGGCCATCCTCACACCCCAGAAGGTATCAGCTTGTTCTCCCTCTCCTCCCTGCCTGCCCAGGCATGTATGCCAGGTGTGCACACACCTTGCTCACAGGAAGTTGTGGAGAGATGCTACTGCTCATCTTTGTGAACCGTTTGCATAGATGACATGTGAATGAATGTTACCTTCAATTGAGCACAGTGCTTATATGCTGTTTCTGCTAAGCGTAGCAGTTAACATGTATTAATAACTTGGGTTGAAGTTAATGCAACTTAATTCCACAGTGCTGAATGGGACTGTAATCTCACAAACAGTCCAGGGTTGGGGGCAAGCTGGGTACCTGGTACTTCTTCTGAAACAGAGACAAGTCCTTGGCATATGAGCCATCACTGGAGGTTAACTTTTCAACATGACTCTTAAAATAAATCAGTTTTATATGGGATATAAATTTGAAAACATTTCTGATGACCACAGTTGCAGAATACTTTGCAGTATATTGCTTATCCAGTAACTACGTAGTTTTCCTGCTCTTATTTTAATGTTATTTTACTGTCTGTGCACAAAAAAATTGATGTTGGCATATATTTGCCCTGTACAGTTTCTCTTTTGTGCTTGTATTAAGCATCTGAAAGAGCAAACCACTTAAGAATATCCCTGATAGAAAGCACGCTTGCTGACATGAAGCTTCTAATTCATCCATCAATTTCAGAGGTTTCTGCAGTTAGTCTGTAAATGAGCCTGGCTTTTGGAAGAGCTTTCTGTGAAATGGTTGCTTTTCACTTTGCAATAAAATACATTGCAATATGCCACTTACCAACCTTATGCTTACACATCATATGACAAAGCCCAGAGAAAATATTCTTCTGCCAAGAGCAAACCAAGTGTTATTTTATCCTTGCTGAAGGAATTCACTGGAACTTTCATTTTCATGGTAGAAGTTTTATTTCAGAAGAGTGGTAGTTAAGGTGAATGTTGATGCATTATAGCCTGATCATCCTACATATGTCTAGTCCTTATATTATCATGTGCAGTTCCTTTGGTATGTCTTTTTTTTTATCTCAGTGAATTTTGCATTCAGCCTTGACATAATGTTGTGAAGAGATACTTTCTTAGTATTTATTAGTCCCAAAACTCTATCAGTGACATTTCTCACTCAGGTGAGAAGTGCTAGGAAAAGCATATATGTAGAAATTACTGCAAAGTATTAAAAGATGGTATATTGTGTGAGTGATACGTTACACGTCTGAAAGTAAGAAAGAAAATGTACACCTGAGTTTGCTTTAAAAGGAAGGAAAATACTGATGCATCCATATCAGAACAGCTCTTTAACAAACTAATGCTCAAACGATCACAGACTCAGAGCTGCGTATTTTCAGTTACTTGTCACAGCTTGCAGTTCGTAGTCTTTCTGCACAGTGAAAACTTAACTCCATTTGTTGCAAGTGTGAATTAAATGGGGTTTGGGTGTTTTGTTTTTTGTTTCCCACTTTCTCAAACAGGTAGCAGCCCTCTGGACAGTCCCAGGAACTTCTCTCCAAATGCACCTGCTCACTTTTCCTTTGTTCCTGCCCGAAGGTAAGGCACGATCTGTTCTCTCTGGACTGGCAAATAGTCTATATACTTTTATTTAGAAATGGCCTATGGGTTGGAAGTTTTACTTTCTCTGTTTCCAATTTTATTTTATTCTTTTTGGTTTAGATCTTGGCAGCACCCAGAATGTATTAGGTGCTTTTCAGACGTAGAAGAAGATAGAAGTAAATTAAGTAGTCAGTATTCCCTAGGAAGGAGACAACCTTCTCCCAGAAGGATGACACGTCGGGCATGTGACATGACAAATTGTTTAGTCATAATAACATTAAACCCAGTTATAATTGGAATAATCTTATCTTAGTTGTAGTCCTGGATGATATTCTTACTGAATAACTGAGGTGTATTCAGAATATACTGGTCTTTGCTATGTCAGCACAAAGATGTAAACTTACCTAAACTTAGGCATGCACAACTGTGTGTGCATTCATTTGCTGCCTTCTGACTGGTAGTAACTTTGTAGTTTTCCCTACCATCTTGGGCACTGGTGTCAAGAGTACATTATTGCTCTAAAGAGGAAAATAGCTGGTGATTGAAATTCTGAGTCTGCAAGGGTGTCTAGAAGAGCAGCAGCATCGAGAGATCTGAATGTGAAGCTGTCATCTATCCTGAGCGAATGCTAGACAAATGCTGGTGATGCTGTATATCAAACTGATGGAAAGAAAGCTAATACTGCAGTGATGAATTTAGTGTAAGGAATAGGATAGAAAGAATAGAGGCAGCTGGGAGAAGCAGACAAACAATCTGTTGAATGTTTATCACAGCAGGTAGGGAGAAATGGGTAATGAGACAGAAAGTTAGATTTTTGTGCAGAAATAATGGGCAGGAAAAAAGAGAGATCCCAAGTGGGGTTTGGGCACAGTAGCAGGATTGTTAGATTCATGTGTGGGGAAAATATTCTGGATTTGCTAAACTGCCTCAGCTGGGAAAAAAAACCAATCTGTGTTAAAATGATCTGAGAATGGGAAATGTGTGATCATCCCGAGCGGAAGTAGGTTTTCAAAAAATGACAGATTTAGCTTGAGGAGTAGTTAGAAGAATGACAGGTCTCAAGACTACAAAGGAGAGTAAAGAGTTAGGATTCGATATAAGGTACATGCTTTATCTGAACAGCAGGTAAGTCCCGGAGTGTTTCTCCATTGTGGTGATTTGCTAGAAGACCTGGTGTCCTTGAATACTGTTCGAAGGAGACTTTGGTCTTCAGGTCTTACATGAGAAAAACTTGGAAAAAGTAAGAAAACTCACATTTCACACGTGTGGACCAGGACAGACAGGGCATGTGTTTTCCTGTTGCTTCAGAGGGAAAAATCAGTGGTTTACCTACTGGTAAAACAATTCAAATGGACTCACGGCACCCATCCATGTTTTTAAGGAGGTACCCGAGCTTGGTCTGGATGCATTTCAATTTTTATTAAAATCAACTGAGTTCTTACCAGTTTTAACAGTGTGTGGAGTTCTGGACCCTGGAACACAGGAGGAAAGTTGTAGCTAAAACCATTGTTGAAACTTGACATAATTTTTCAACATCCTGTTTCAACTTGATTTTTCAGTATCTGCTTTTTCAAATTTCAAGCAGACAATAAAGGTTTTAATACTGAAACTCTGAAGGATGCCCTTTCATATCTATTTCTTAAAAGGAATAGATGAATAAAGGTTAGGTCTGTTCCACTGGATACTGTGGTTCGTTTTACAGTATGCATGTTGCTCTCTAAGTTTTCTGTCACTGAAAAGAACACTTAAGCACAGTTTGTTTTAGAAGCTGCTTCTATTTTCTACTTGCATTACACCCTGAATAGCTATGCTGGCAGTACCAATATGTAGTTATTAGATTATCACATAGTGGTATCAAAGTAACTTCTATATGATGGTATTAAATAATTGCAGTGTTGGTGCTCTGTTACCACAGACAAATGGATATTTCACTGTGCGCTGATCAGTGTTGGGTGGGTTTAGAGGTGGTTCATACCTGATTTCCTTCTGTTACCAACACAGAAATGATTTGTTCATGATTTTCTGCATTTTAGAATTTGTGTAATTTATTTATTACTCGGTTTTGATATCATTTGTGAATTTAATTCTTTCATTATAGCCCTGGGATGAGTTTATTCTTGGGAGAGAATAGGAAAACCATTTGGGAGACTCATTTTATTGTAAAGCAAATTTCACTACAGTATAATGCAAGATTGTCCATAGCTTGTTGAAATCCCTTGCTAGACATCCTTTCAGTGACTGTGTCATAGCCACAAAGTTAGTGTGATCAGGAATCCTGTTTGAATAAAGAAATATATATGGGTAATTCTGGCCATATTCACTAAAACTGGTCTTAGTAGAACAGCAGTAACAGAAGATGAGGTTTCTTTCAGAAATCGTGTACCTTTTATTTCTCTTTCTCTCACTATCATTGTACAATTTCTTCCATACAGCCACGGACACAGAGCAGACAGGTAATGTGTATTGTATTGCTGCTGCTTGTGTGTGTGTGTATGAACTATGCTTCTGTGCAGCTGAGCCCATGTCCCTAACGAGTTTGTGCTGTAATAACCCCATTTAGGCATTCAGCTTCTACTCTGTGGTAATCAAAACAGGCTTAAAATGATAAACAGGGAGTGCTCTAGAGAAGATGTGTTATTCTTCTAGCACCTTCTTGCTTTGAAATTGATCTACTCTTCATTACATAGCATTTAGCTGCCATAAAAATACCTCCTTAATTAACTAATTAAAATGCCATTTTAGAGGCCAGATTTGTTGTTCACATGTTTTTACTGTACTAGCAGAGGGAGTATAATAAATAAAGACCTAAAAATTCTTTCCAAGTATCTTTTCTTGAAGCAGCATTGCACAAGGTCTCCCTAAAAGTACACGTATTACTAAAACACTGCACTAACTTTGAAATGCTTTGCATAAATGAAGGAGAAGTTTCCTTGTAAAGTCTTTTTCCAGTTGCCTTTGATTTGGAAGATTTCTACTCTTACCCCACTTCTTTCTGCTGGACTAGAGCTGATATGCCTTTTCCTGACTGCTTAGCACATTGCTTGCCTAGATTGCATCAGCAGAAAATAGCCCAAGCATGAAGAGGTATCCTCTAATTTTCTAACTGCGAAAGATTTGTTTTCTCTTTAAACTTTGTCAAAATGAAAGTTCTGTTGTAATTTCAATACACAATTTAGGCAAGTCAGTAAAACAGGGATTAGGCTTTCCTTTTGCAAAAATTCAGTGACTTATTTGAGACAGTAACATACTGGCTTGCTTTGGGATTGAGGGTCCCAATTGACCTAAATGTATGTTTCAAGAAGCTGAATGAAGACCACTGAAGTTTGGTGTTCACTCACTGGCCACATCACGCAGTGACTGTAACGCTGATGTTTGGTAGTTTTCAGGGTTAAGAAAAGAACTTTATTCCTCTTTGAATTTTTTCGAGGTTGATCTTTTACATGTAATTATCTTGCCAAAGAAATCATTACCTGTGGCTAAATGGGGTTTAGATGTAACATTCGCATGCAGTAGGAATCTGTGTTACAGCTTGATTATCTTTTTTTAATGCATGAAGCATGAGTCTTTTTAAAAACTCCTTTGACATGAAATTCTTTAGTGATGTAAAGCAGTGAGTTTATTTCCCTCCTAGTCTAAGATAGATGGCAAAGAGGAGTGGTGTGTATCAATGCCTGAAAGTAAAACGAACTAGATCTGTTAAAAATAGAAACAGGCATTTATGTCTGGATGTGCACTGGACTTATTGTAAGGATGTGGCTTCATGGTTATGGATAGTGGGATGAGAAATACTACTGTGAGGAGAGTAACAGTTGAGTTTTCTATAAGCACTAAGCACTATCTCAGACCTGTACCAAACATCCCATTTATAAGGCACTTGCACATGTACTGTATCCGCATGTACCAAACAAAACCCCAAAGCTGGAATGATGAACTGTTCTGATTTATCAGTAACTGGTTATAAAGTGAAGATTATGAAACAAGCCACTGGAAACGGATGTGAGGAAGAGTTTTCTTTAACAACCATCCCATTGTACCACAGGACACATTTGTCCATTATAGGACACAAAAATGTGTGCAAGACTGAAATGAAATCAGAGGCACAAAAAGTGCTGTGAGACTGAGCTGAATGTAGTTCAGTTTCCACCCTCACCAAGGCAAGTTTTGGGGGGAGAAGAGGGTTTCGGAGATCTCATTACTGAGTCTTCTCAAAGCAGTTGTGTAGTTTCGACACTGGTAGAACAAGGCCTTTTCTGCAATATCTCTCAGATGTTCTGGCTGTTTTCCCTGAGCGTCATGTTTCTTTGGCTACCGTAGGGAAATAACTTCTAGTGTTATATTGACTGGAGGAGAAAGAGACCCTAGGTGAGATTTCTTTGATTTCTTTCTCCTCTGTATTTCACAAGGACACCTTGGCTCTGTTCAGATCTGCTGTAGTGGATTTAATCCACCAACTGTGTCAGCTTATGTGCTAGGCAGGATGCCTTCTGACTAAGTAAACAAATGAATCCACTTTCAGTTGATTTTTGATCTAATTTGTCTTTTCCCCATCAATTTTAAGTTTCAATTGTGTTAAGCATGACTGTCTTTCTCAAGCAAGTTTGAAATGTTCTGATTTCATTTGTCTGGTTGAGAAACCCTAATTTTTTGCACAACTGGTAACATTTACAAAGCATCTACTTAATGCAGGAATATGATGCCCATTTGCTTTATCCTTTCCAAGGTCACTTACTTTTCCATTTAAAAACTTGCCCTAGCTGGTTTCTCACAAAGGTCATTGTAAATGGGGCACTTGATTTATCTGAATAACTTGAGCCTTTAATAAAAATGTGAGGTCAAGAGATTTGGAGCAGGAAAATGTTAATTTCCCCCAAGATGGAGCCACAATATATCCCTGACAGTAATTTCCCTTCCTTCTTTTCTCCAGAACGGATGGACGCCGCTGGTCCTTGGCCTCCCTTCCTTCATCTGGATATGGAACAAACACTCCCAGTTCAACAGTTTCAGTAAGTGACACAGCTTTTTCCAAGCAATTCAGTTTGTACAAATACACCCTAACAAATCAGCTTCTGAGTCTTTACTAAAATATCTGATCTTCATTTTTTTGCTAACATTATTTAATACACTAATTATTTTAAAAATTATTTTAATTATTGGTTCTGCTGCTTTTTCCTCCATTTCCCAGCTCCTATCATCTTGCACTTTGCCTTTAGCCAGTGCAGCACTTGGCTCGACTGACCAGTTGAGAGGCACAAGGTCTCAGAAGTGGCAGGACTCTTAAGAGATAGTACACAATTACTAGCCAGCTCTTAGCTTTTTTGTAACTGGGAAATGAAATTCTTGTCTGCTTTCAAGTTCTTAATATGAAAACCACTGCTGTCAGGCTCGCAGAAAGAGCAACTGATAATAAACCTCTGTTACTCAGCTCCAAGAATTTGTACCTCCTAATAAAGCTTTTCAATTCTTACACGTCATTAGAGAGGCTGGCTGCAGTTTGCTTGAGTTCTGTACTCTCAAAAGACAAGTGTGTCATTACTGCCAGGAATGTAGCAGCACCCTGTTAACCCTTTTAACTCTAAGATACTTCATACAATGAATTTTAGTCTTTAGTTTGTGTGTACTAGATGTTGTGGTTATCCACATATCAACACTGCAAAGCCAAGTATAGGAACATTTGGAACTGTTAGGGCTGCCTATACAGTCTTAATGAAACACTCTTTTGTATGTGTGTTATGGTGTGTCTTCAACTGTGTGGTCGCATATCACTGCCTCTTTCCATAATATTTCTACTGATCATCTTGCTTTATATTTAGAATATGCTCCTAATTGTAATACCTGCATTAATTGGGACTTAATACAATACGTTATGCAAAACTTACACTGAATGCAGTGTCATAGTTCTCCTTGTGAGAATGATGTTCTGCTCTATTAAGTTAATCTATAAAGTTTCTAGTGCCTCTGAAGCACAGATTTATCATCACAGTTCCTTAGGAGGCAAGTATTACAGTCAGTCTAGATAGCAAGAGAAGAAATTGTGGTCTAAAGTTTCCTGTTAGTATAAATTGGTATAATTAAAATTTGATTTTGCAATATTACTGTCATCTGTATAGCTTCATATGTTTGGGCATTTGCACAGACTCTAGCTTGCACAGTTTCCACAATTTGTTTTCTTTTGTCCTTCAAGACTGTTAGGGTTTTGATGGTTTTGGATTTGTTTGGGAGGCTTTTTTGGTCCTGTTAGAAGGCACCAAAAAAAGCATTCAGTCTCCTGTGGGAGAAGGCTAGAGGCAGTGGAAATCTGTAGATTTTGCTTTATTTTTTCCTTCTAAATGAGGGATGACACTTAAAAAATACACATTATCCTTCTCATAAACATCATGAAGATCAGATATATATCATCAAACCAACACTGAAAAAGCTGGAGAAGACCTTCTTTCAAGTTAAATAAATGTAGACCAGTCAGTTGAATGGGCCAATATACAGTTACATCTCATCTTCTACCCATTTTCTAGATGGAGAGTGACATATAAGCTACTATAATATTAGCCTAGTTTTTTTTTTACTGGAGAAGAGTTGGCTAATTCTGCATCTGTAATTAAGACACCAGAGGATGTCCGTATTAGTCTGCTGCAAGTATTGGATACAGGGATGTAATTACTTAAGCATCAATACTTCAGAAAGGTTCCACTTTGCTTTCACACTTTTTATTGAAAGGTTGTATGCCTTAAGATTGCTAGAGATGGCCTTGGCAGAAGAAAGTCCATTTCTCATCATCTTTATCTTCAGGGCTTTCTTTAATTATACTCTGGAATTACAAACTTTGTGCTCTGATTGCCTTCAAGGAGAGGAAGTGGAGAGAGGATTTTGTTTTGTCACTCATGAATTGACTAGCACTGCATTCCCATGGATTTTACTGTTGAGAGAGTTTGTAATGCTTTTTCTAGACTGTCAGTTTTGGTTTTTTTCTAATGCCAGTAACTATGTGCTAACTTCCCTTAATGTGGTAGGTTTAGTTTAAATTTGTTTTGAGTAAATGTGTATTTGTAGTGCCAGAACTTGAGTACCTGCTAATGCAGGTTTGTAACACTGTCTTTAGTAGTTCCTGCTCTGTTGGCATAAGCAGTGTGTGCAGCAGAATAGCTGTGAGCAAAGGGGCTGTGAAATACCCAGCCTCTTCATCTTGGCTTCAGTGTGGATTAGGCCACTGTAAGACGATACACATTCCATGTTATCATCACTGTGTGGGCACTGTGCTAGAGATGACTTCCCAACATGAGACCTGCCTGAAGGAAAACTTATGAAGCGGCAGCCTCCAGTTCCAGCGACACTTTGGGAGTTCATGCATGTCCCAAAGCTTTTGAGGGAGTTCTTTTCTGTAAAAACCTCTGTGCAGTGCAGAGGGAGTAGGTCTGGGCTCTGGAGCCAATCCACGTCTATTTTTATTAAAGAGTATGTTCTTTAGGTTTGTAAGTTCTCGCATTCAGATCTCCATTTCAATCCTGGCTAGAATTCTTCAGGATCTGCAGCACTCTGATCAGTTCTAATTCATTTCAAGTGTAGCTGTTTCTTGATAAATTTGGATGTACCTTGTTTAGCTGATTTCAGAGTATTTCCACTTTGCTGTCAATGTTACAAAAACACAGGACTCAGTGAAAAGCCGTGTCAGCAGTTGGCTTTCATTGCTTGGCCATACTTCTTAGCTTTCTTTTCCAAAAGCCGTCAACAGCACATAGTCTGGGGAAGCACTCCTAGTGCTAATGTGTGTGAACTGCTTAAGCTGCCTTCTTTGTCTTGATTTCAGATCCTTACAGAAGATTGCAAGGACTATGGGTGTACTATTTGAATATATCTCATTAGCAGTAGGGAAAATGCTATCCCAAGTTATAAATAATAAAGTGGCACTGTTGATGACTGCATCATCTTCCTCTTCACCCAAAAGGTTAGGTACAATTGCAAACTCTGGATGTTACTGATCTTTGGCCCTAAGATTTCTTGCAGCTTTCCAGTTGCAGTGGAAAAACTGCTGTTAAAGGAATTCTCCTGGACCAAGAAAGAATCAGGCAGGCAGATTTATTAGATAATTCTGATTTTGATCTTGTTACTAAAATATGTACAATGTAAGGATTCTGTGCTGTTCCATCCCCCTGTTTGGAGGTGCTGGAGGGGACAAAAATCCTCTTGATTCAGTGAACTCTTGCTCCATTTTTTTCAGCTGCCTAGCCAAGTGAAGTGCTACACAGTTCAATAGAGTAACTTGAGATGTCTTTAAAAAGAGTTCACATAAACTTGAGACATTACTGAATTCAGCCAGCTCAAAATACTAAGATGAATTCTGGCAAGTAGGCATGTGGGTATTAGTGAGTTTGTCCTATGATCTTCAAATATTTGCTATTGTACCTTCTTGAAAGCATGTTTTATTTGTATTAAACGTCCAAATGCCATTACTTTGTATGTGGCCTAACTCACAGAGTTGTGGGCAATTGCTCAGTGTCCAAGTGGAAGCCCATAACAAGTAGTGCTCCTCAGGGACTGGTATTAGAACTGACACTGTTCAGCTTGATCTAGTTCAAGATGTTCCTGCTCATTGCAGGGGAGTTGGACTAGATGGCCTTTGAAGGTCCCTTCCAGCCCAAACTATTCTATGATTCTGTGAAGCACGCTAGCCAAGTTAAACTTACCATACATTTATATAATGTATAACTACCTGGTACCAATACTTCTGGTGCTAGAATACGGTCCTTTCCAGTTTGAGGGAGGGTCATTGTAGTAAAAGGAAACGTTTTTCCACGTTTGTCCTTATTAGATCGATAAGGAGCCTTGGAACTTAAGAGTAGGATGATGTTTTTAGTAAGGCCTGCTGGTGTTACTCAATGTTACTCTGGTTATTCAGTACTTTTTTCCTTTCCTCTGCTTTTAAAGATGATCTTTAATTCTTCCTTACATAACGTATTGTGTTACTTCTGTAAAATGGAAAGGGGCATTGAAAAATCACACAAGAAAAAAATGCACTTGCTAGTTTGTACTACAGCTTTTCCCCCCGAAACAGCCAACATTTGATGTTAGTAAAACTTCCCACAAATATTTGTTTTAATCTCAGGTTTCTTGAGGTTCCAAGAGTTAAAGCAGTTTTTATGTTGTATCATTATCACAGGACATGTGTCATATTTAAAGATAAATAAGCTGTTTTAACTGTATAACAAGAGAGTCTGTTAATCTTACAACTCTGCAAAGTCAGCTACCTACATTTTGTTACTGTCTTTTTCCTTAGAGAAGCCTGATGGCTAAAGGAAGGGAGAAATAAAATCCTGACTGTTTTACAATAGCAATTTCCAATGAGAGCCAATTATCAGCAAAAACTCTCATGTCTACACAGCTCCATAGCATTCTGCATGCCAGTGAAACTCCTGAGCTAAGAGAGCATGAGGGAAAAGGAAAGAAAGTTGCTCACCACTCCAGGAACCTCCTTGTCTTTTCTAGAGTAGCACTGGTACTCATGTACCTTCCTTTCTTTCTCCTCATAGTAAATTACTTGCATGATCTGATTAACAGTTCCAGAATCAGATGCAATGGTTCCCTAGTCTTGTCTCAAAAGTTTTCCTGATATCACCAGCTCTGTCTTTGTATGGAAGGGTTGGATTAGCCTAATGGAACAATAAAAAGAGGCACCTGGTCTGATAAATAGCTTTCTTTTCCACTGGAGTGTGCAGTGTCCTGCAGAATCCGTTCCTCTTCCATTCATTAGCTGACCCCTATGCATGCGTTTAGTGCATTTCTTTTCTGTATTTTTTTCTGTACTCAGTCATCATGCTCATCTCAGGAGAAGCTGCACCAGCTGCCCTTTCAGCCCACGGCAGATGAACTTCATTTCCTGACAAAGCATTTCAGCACTGAGAGCATCACTGATGAGGAAGGACGCCATTCTCCAGCCTTGAGGCCTCGATCTCGTAGTCTCAGGTGAGCTTCAGGTTGTTTGTTGAATTTTCAAGATACTGGACACTCGTATTGTATTTCTATGTGTGCTTTCAGATCTAAGAAAAATCACTGTAGGTTTGTTGCATAGTTTTGAAACATGTAAGTTATCTCACCTGATCAGAAAGGGTATAAATTTTCTACATTTGATGCTGAAGTTTTCGGTTGCAAAATGGTTAGCGGAGTCTGCTTTCGTATCTTCACAATAACTCTATGAAAACATGATCCACAAGTGTCTCAGGCTAAATCTATAGGATAAATTCCCTTTAGTGAAGTTTCATCTCAGACTTTTGCTGTGTGAATGTAAGGAAGTGGTTACGGTCACTGTTAATAACTTTTCCAGCAGTGCTTCTGAAGGGTTATGAAAACTGGAGTAGGTCAAGTCAAAACCTTAAATGGAATTGCACCCAAGAGGAATTCTGTAATAGTGCTGAAAACGTTTCTCCTGCATTAGCAGTTGAATAATTTTTATGGTTGCTTTGGAGAATTGGTTATTCACCAATAGCTTTCCAAGGGTTATTTCCGTGTGCAGCTGATTTTTCCGTACTTAAAACCAGAAGCAACTAGAACCTCATCTTTCACAGTATTACAGAATGACTGAGGTTGGAAAGCATCTCTGGAGGTCATCTTATCCAAACCCCTGCTTAAGCAGATTGCCTAGGACCATGTCCAGATAGCTGTTGAATATCTCCAAGGACAGGGATTCTACAACCTCTCTGGGCAATCTTTCTTGCAAGCCTCAACAACTTTGTGGAATAAATACACAAACATTTAACATCATGGCAAAAGCCTTAAGCTTTGCTATGCATTTAGGGGGGGACCAAGTGAGTGAAATTCTAGAAGTGTGTACCTTTAGACACAGCGTCTTGTGAAAGAAAAAGGATTTATACAAGTAGACGACAAGGAGATGAGGTTTCCCTTCTCATCTGAGGTTGTCAGATGTGGATCTCACCTTTAAATTAATGGACAGGATTCAGAAACTTTGGCAGCTGGAAATACTGAGTCAATGTGTCCAGCTCAGGGCCTAGGCCAGGGTTTGTGATAGAAGGATGTGAAACAGGCCAAGATAACAAAAACCTCCATGGTGAGTATTGTGTCATGGCAGAGCTGACCTTTCATGATTATTTGTAATTATTTGTATGTTCTAAACTTCAGTGCAGGCTACATGGTAATTGCATATGGATCTACTAAGTGTAGTTACACAGTAATCTACAGGAGCAGGTAAGTACTATAGGTAGAAGCACACTTAGTCTGTGATCTCTGCAAATTGCCATAAACTAAGACTAGTTATATGATTTGTACTAAGTCTTTTTGAACAATAGTCCTACTTCAGACCTGCTGCACTCTTTAATGCTATTGCTGAGTAGCGTAACTGCAGTAGTACTAATTCCTTATAGATAAGACAGCTACTGTAGGTAGACAACACTTTACTAAAGTAATTATTGTCCTTTCTAACAGACATTTTACTGTTGCCATAATGAAGCATGAAACACTCTTGTTAATGCAAGAATGATATAAACAATAAAATGGAGAGCCTATTTTTTTTCTTTTTAATATGGATTATCAGCTTGCTGGAACTTTACCTTTGTGAGCCAATTTAAAAGCAGAGTTATCATATAGTAGGTTTATAATTTGTGATGAGACTGGATTCAGTGTGTCATACATCTATGATTAATCTTCCTCCTCTCTTGAATGCTTTCTGTAGCTCTCTGGTTTTCAGTGTGATAATGGCCAGCCTTATTAGTATGCCAGAGATTAGAATGAAGTCATTTAATTTTTTTAAGCTTACTTTGCCCGATTTATTTTTCATTTTGCTTATTGCTGCTACTGTGGCACTGTGTGGCTCTAAAGCGCTCTTGCCGCTCCCGAGCATTCATGCTGGCCCTTGCACCTCAAAGGAAAATTGATATGTCAATCTGACCAACTGGAGCAGTGTTTGCAGGAGTAAATGCCCTTTTTGACAGAGGGGTGTGTGTCCCTGTAAACAAACAAGTACTGAAATATGTGAAAACCAGACCTTTTTCATGGCACAGATTGCTTTTGTGTTTGCCCACATGATAAAGTTGGCCCATGTGGTGAGAGGATATTTTTACATCCTTCAAAAATGAAAACCTAAAATCTGAGCTGTTAATTAGTTCAAAGTTAAGCAGGAATTTCATAAAAATGTAGTATTTCCATAAGCATTTAATGGGTTTATTTGATCAGCTATAATGGGAAGCAGATGAACAAAATACATCAGATGTTTTTCTTAATTGGCAGTCATAGAGTTGTAATTTAAAAGATGGTCTGATATTTATGACTGACTGTTAACATGTATTCATTTGTCATCCTTTCTGACTGCAACCTTACATCTCTCTTTATAGAGAGGAGCTGGTATTTTGAGATGTCATTGTCAAATGCTTGGACTATTGTTTTTGAGGGTCTCCTTTTCAGAAGCGTCAGATGATCCTTTTGTGCTTTTGGATAGAGAATAGTGTTGCCTATATGTAACTTCTGAAAAAAAAACCTACTTCTTTGACAAGAAATTTACCATTTTCTTGTACTTAGCTGCAAATGTTCTGTTCATGCAGAGCAGTTTTAATGGTCAAAGTGAATGGAAAACGTAACAGTGGGGGTAGCAATGGCGGATGTACACTGACAAATTGACAGCACCTTTGTTAATTGAGGTGTCTGATAGTGAGGCCTGAAGATACTCTGAATTCTATACCAAAGAAGTGGCACTGATTCTTTTCCAGTTGCTCTCCTATGCAGGGGGAAGGAGGTAGCCTGAGACCAGCACTGGGATCTAAAAGTGTGACATGCTTATAAAGCTAGTTGCTAAAGCCAGAAGATTGTTCTCTCATCTATCTCCAGTAGATCCAGTACTTACATGCTAAACAAAAGATCATATTTCTGTGTGACCCACCTGTTTTGGTGCTTATATGATGTCTTCAGTGGAAGAGAGTATTTCTTTTATTACCTGCAGATGAGGTTCCTAAAGATGAGCTCTTGACTGTTCTCTTTTGTGTGTGTCTGTGAATTCCTTCAAGTGACTGAGCACTAGAGATGCCTAGCCTGCATTCACTTCATTTAGACCAGTCCTGGACTTACCCTGGAAAAGATCTTTTCTTCCAGGAGTGAAATGCATGGAGAGTGAATTCTTGCACCAAACTTTGCATCATTATGCTTTTTTTTCAGTTGAGAGATACTGCCCTCCATCTTTTCCCACTTCCCTTTACTTGACATTTTGCTAACACATGGGAATGCATGGAGAATGTCAGAGATAAAAGTAGAGTTAACTAATAACGACTTCTTCAGGAGCTGCCTTTGTGCAGTCACTCAGCCCACCAATCTGCCCATTTTTCTTGATCTCTTTTTCTATTTCAGCATAATGTTGTCTAGGGAGAAAAGGGTTGAAAATTGTAGCAGTGAATTTTTATGCAGTTGAAATAGATGAGATCATCCTTAATCAGATATGCTCCTTCATCTCTTTGCTGGGTAGTGCCTTTTAAATGCAGTCCTCCAACCTGACTTTTGACATACTCAATCCTGCCATTAATATACAGAGACAATCCTTGGAAAATACCAGTTGCCAAAATAGGTGTCTGACAAAAAGGATACCCGGAGGGGAAGAAGGTGTTGTGGAATCACGCCAGTGTCCCTCATAGTCCATTTTTATCTTAAAAATTGATCCTGCAGGTTGTGGAGCTCTGTCGCCTCACTGTATTTAAGCATCAGCTTTAACGACTTGAGGAACCTTGGTGGTTTCATCACTTCACGCTGCTGCTTTTGGAAGATGCTGTCTGCCACAAGCTGCAGGCAGTGCTCCCTGCCATGGGTTTGGCAGAGGAGAATAGTTTCATATTCTGAATTACGGCACATGTGTTGCTTATGGAAATACTTTCTAACTACATGACGGATAACAGTGGTCTCAGTTTTCTCTCTCAAGACAATGAGTTCTGTGAACTTGATCTAAAAAAGTTCTTCAAAGTGATTGTTTGTACATTTATTCCTTTCTGGTTTCAGTCAGCTTCTTTATGGTTTTCTGTTAACAGGAAAGCTGGGTATTCTTAGTTGCCCTATGTACTGCTCATGACCTTAACTTTCTAGTCTTTTTTGTCTAAAGCACTCTCAGTCTCTGCTGGCATGCATAAAACCCCTGAAATACTGGAAAGAGCTAGTTGCAGCCCCTGCATTAGCCTGTAGGACAAGTTCACTGGTCATTACTTTCAAAGAGATTGTGATTGAAATGTATTCCCTCTCCCATAATGTTGCCACCTATATGTGCTTACATATTTATTGTTTGCTAATTTATTATTTATATTTACAGATATTTAGAAAATCCCATACTTAGTTTGTCACTAAGAGCAACATTCATAAGAATGTTACTTTTAGTATAAAGAAGGGCTGAGCTGGAAAACAGTTCCCTGATACAAAAGCACCCACAAATAGTGTTTGTTTGCAGATTAAATGTAGCTGAAGCTCAGTGTTATTAAAAATGAATTAAAGAAATCAAAAAGTATGTAAAACTCAGATTTCTTTTCAAAGTGCTTGATGAGAAAGTCTGTTTCCTGTTCCACTATTTGCCTGCCTCAGATCCCCCTTTTTCTAGCAGCACTAGAATAATTGCTTAGTATGGACTTCCTGCGTTCTTTGGTTACGATTATGCAGGAAAGGGGAACCTTTATATAAAGACCGAAAAATAATCTAAAGTTACGTTTCATTTTCTACATGGTTTCCTTCATTGTATAGGTTGCTGTCATTCTGTGGGAAACTATTTCACTGTTACTGTGCATGCTGCATAAATTCTATTCAGCAGATCCTGCAGATAGCGCTCTGCTGAGTTCAGTTCTCCTTTGGTCATTGTCCTTTCCAGAAACAGAATTAGTTCCCAAGGTCTGGTTGTGGTCTGTATGAAGCACTGAACTGTATCTTGTTCTGAAGTTTGATGGAGTTTTTGATGTAGATTGTCCATATTTGCTTCTCCTTCATTGTCTTCTTTTTCTGACATACTTCTAGTATTAATTAATTTGCATAAGGTCAAAGATTTATATATTTGTTTCTTGGGGGAAGAGGAAAGCTGATACTCTGCTCACCTTCAGCAGAAGGTTTAACTTAGTTTCTACTTCATACAACTTTGGCTCTCTAGTTTTCAAACTATTTGTGGAGATCAGTAAATTAAGCCTATGGTTTTAATTTTCCTATGGACACTGGATTTGGTCACATGCTGTAAATACATCCTGATTAAACCTTTACATACAGTCTGGAAGCAGTGGGGAGCACAGTGCTTTTAGCTCCTCTGCTTTTTCCTAATACAGCTGTCACTGTGAAGGAAACTTAGGTATTCATAAACAACTTAGTTCTATTTAGCCACAGTTAAACTAGGTTTTGTAAGATTTAAGTTATTACTATAAATGCTGCTCCTTGAAATAGCTGTCTATAAGCTATTTTCACTCTCTAGCATCAGATAGACACATGAGTTTTGACAAGTTGAAGGCTAGAGACCTTTGTGGGAGATAGATGTCACTGAAAGTCTATCACCACATCATTTCCTAAAGTGGAGGGAGGGTGAAGATGGGGGAAAGAGAGAGTAGTTTTTCATTCTGCTGTTAAGCTTAAGGAGACGGATATTATTCCTCTAAAGTCTGCTCCGCAGAATGAAAACCACACTGACAGTACTCGTTTCTTCGACCTACCTATCTACACCCAGAGAGGCAGCCTGCTTTATATCCTGAAGTGTTACACACATGCACAGTATGTGTCCTCTGTTTTAGAGAAAATTATCTGTTCCTGTGTGAGGCTTGAAATGGTTGTCTGGTTTAGTTCTGTACATGAAATTTTTGGTGGTAGATAGATCATAGAATCATAGAATAGTTGGGGTTGGAAAGGACCTTAAGACCATCAAGTTCCAACTCCCCTGCCATGGGCAGGGACACCTCATACATAGATGTGTGAAGCTTTGCATATGAAAAGCATTCATGACAATAAAATGTGTTAAGGTCCTTTTTTCTTTTTTTGTCGAAATTTCCTTATGTGGCATTCCGTTACCTGCCCACATTTAGTTATCACTCCTGGTTTCTTTCCTACCTGGTTGTGTCTCAGAGGTGCTGTAACATAATCAGCAGTGCCTGGCCACGTGCCTTTGGTTAGTCAGTATCCGTCTAATTATTTCTGTAGGTTCCCAGGCTAAGGATCAATATAAAAAATTATGGTGCAGTACATTGTGTTGCAGTCTTGCTATAGTCAGCTAGACTTAATTTGACCTGTTACACTGGGCAAACTTATTTAGAATGACAGTATAAACCTCGATCCTAGGTTTTATCCAGAGCTGTTTGGATGCTCTGTTTTAGTTTGCACAAAGTGGCATTAATCAACTTCCAAAACTGCCAGTGCCTAAGGAACATAAAGGGATCAGAAGTGTTTACTGCCTGTCCCTAGACTCTACTTTGTTTCAGAGTCATAAAAAGCAAACCTAGACCCAATAAACTCCCACAGTATTGTGGCTCTCCTTAAGGAAACACTACATCTCCTGGCAGGGCACCTTAAGTAGCATGATTTCTGCAGAGCTCTTAATTTCCTGTATCCATGCAAATAAAAGCAAAAGGCAAAACTCCTCATGTTTTATTGCAGCCCTAAGACAGCAAATACTTAAGCATGCACAGATTTTAGTAGGACTACTTTAATGTTAAAATGAGGTATGCATATGCCTCTGTATTTCTGTAGTTAGTATCAAAGGGCTAAATATATCCTTGTAATTTATATCTCACTTAAATCACACAGAGAAATAATACATTATATAAAAATAAATTCTTCAATAACTGTATTTGCCAAATTCTTCAGCTCCATATGGACTGCCAGTAAACAAGTGTCCTATGCTTGCGTCAGATGGTTTGGTCTGGGAGAAGAAAGGATAAAGATAGCAGGCTAGATGTGGGAGAGAATTTGTTTGCAAGTCTGGAATTTAAATGTTCTTTTATTCTTTTTATTATGTCATTACATCTGAATAAAAATGTAAATTTCCTTTTTAAGAAAAATTCTCCTTGCTTAAAATTCGCTATGTACCAAGGAAAGGGATAGAGTTTCTTCAAAACAAGTTGATGAAAATGTGTGTTTACCTGGTATTGAAAACATCCAAATCAGTTTTTCTCCATTAACGTAAGGATTCAGTGAGAGATTTAATCTGAATTGAATTTTCCCAAGCTGAAGGGTAAACCTGAATAAAAACAAGACACAGTGTAATTCATGGAATTGCAGTACCAGGCATGAGGAGAGATTGGTATTGCTATATGCTGTGAGCCAGTGAGTTAAATAATCTTTGAATTGTAAATATATGTTCCCAAAAGAATGTTTTTTCCTTTAAATAGGTTAGCAGGCGAGGTAGTAACTGTAATCCATTCCAAGTTCAAAATGTATTCATTCCATTAAGAGAGATTCACTTCATTCTTCACAGGAAAGCTTAAAATATTTGAACTCATTCAAGACAAAATCGTATTTTTTGGCATAGAGGAAATATTTTTAGCAATATGTAGTACTCCTAAAATCATAAAGACAACGATCTTGTAAGGTGCCAAATAATTGAGGCTGTTACTTGTCTTGATCATTAAAACAAGGTAACTGGAGAAGTGAGATGCTGTAGGCGATCCTATAGTGGGGGATTATCTGCATTACCTCACTCCAGCTGTCCTCAGTGGCAGCATGAGTCAGAGCACTGCATACCATCAGATGTGATGAAATAAGATGCAACTCTGCTTTAAAGAACCCACCCAAACAGTAATATAAGCGCAGTATGTCAAGATTTAGTGTCCTGGGTTTTTTTCTGGTGTGCCTTGAAGTTGCTGGCTAACCTCTGCATACCTGCATCTGTGGTGTAACGTGTCTCAAGGGAGTGCAGTTTTCATGGAAATACTCTGTTCCTATTGCTGGTGGTATTTATATATAAGATTTAGCTGAATACATCCTTTCTGTAGTGTGGTATCATTCAGACAAAGGAAAGCAAGTCATCCTAAGTTCCTTGTTTCAGTTTACTGCCTTCTGGCACTAGAGACTCTAGAGGTTAACAGTGATTTCTTTCTGAGCAGTGCTGCTACCACTGCCATGGAGGGCAGTAAGAAGAGAACAAGGGAAGTACCAGCTGTACCTACAACAAATGCACTGGGGTTTTGTGTGCTGCTTGTATGTTAGGGTTTGCATTCAATGAAAATAGGTGAGTTTCTTCTTGAGTTCATGTGAAGCCAGGAATGATAGCAGCTTTCAGATACTGTAGACTGCCATTGCTTGCTAGGATTTTCTCTGAATTTAAGCATCTGCCCATTACCAAAGTAAAAGCTTTGGAAGAGCTGCAGTCAGTGTGGCAGCATTTTGACCATCAGTGGATTTTGGAGGGGTTTAATGTGATATCTATAAATGATAACGTGCTTTCTTTTCTCCTCTAGCCCGGGTCGCTCCCCAATTTCCTTTGACAGTGAAATAATAATGATGAATCACGTGTACAAAGAAAGGTTTCCAAAGGTAAAGAATCACTTTTTCAATACTGCATTCCATGAACTTGTGACCAAGCTCAGAATTAACGTAGTGCTTGTTGGGGAAGGAGCCCAGCTCCTACATCTCATTTCCAAACAGCCCTGTTTGCTTAGAGTTTGAAGCTGTTTTCTCTGCTTCATATGTTAATTCTGTAGTAGAAGAAATAGATTGAATGGAGAGATTCAAATGGAAAGGGTGAAAAGCTTTATGGTTTTTTGTATGTATTTCATATTTACTAGATTTCTTGTGTCTTTTAATGGGATGACAAGAGTAAAGAGAAGGGCCATGCTTTGGCTTTCTCTATATTTTCAACTAATCCATGTTTTTTTCTTTAAATTTTGAATCACATCAAGGGTGGAAGAGGGAGGTTTTGTTTATTTTCATGTATGTTTCAAAAAGCTATTTTAAAAAGTCATTTCAAAATAATTTTAATAACATTCTCTCAGATTTCCCTATATAACTGCTTTGAATTTGCTTTATACCAATCCAAACATCTTTGGTTTTGGTGGACTTTCCATTTACATATTGGAAATGCAGGGGTTTCTTATAAGATCATTCCAAATTATTCTGGAGGTTTTGGCAATAATTAAGTTTGTCCCTGGGCCTCTTGGTACAAGAGAAGCAATGAAGATAGATTTGGATTTTAGAGAGTCGATCCCAATTCAGTTACATTGAAATGTGCTGAAGTGATCTGCAGTCAAAATAAGCATGAGGGTTCTGAAGAAACCTGAATATTGAAGTCTGTGAAATCAAACATTGAAAGTAGCATCTCATTGCAGTGAGTGTGGAAGATTGACATCTCACTGAAATGAGTTTAGAAGATCATATATCCCACAGCTGTCGATATGGCTATTCCTTCCTGTTCCTGTACCAAGAGGAAAAATAGATGTTTCTCTGGAGACAGGATATCAGGGCTTATAGTGATAGAAATGTGTCTATTGCCTGGGGCAATGATTTTTAGCTTCCCTGGTCTTGTCTAAAAGGTCTGAAAGCTGCTCCATATCATATGCCCTTACTCTGGGGACCCAGAGAGGAATTACAACCTCAGCACCAAGATATTTTTATGGTCATTTGCATTTTCAGAAAGTGTGTTCTGGTTAATATTTGTTGTTTGCTCATATGCGCATAACTTTTGCCTAGGGAATGCTATTTAAATTCTCAGCAAAATGCTGTTGTATTTTGGAATATTTTTAAAGCCTCTCGTGTTTTGGAATTGCAAGTATGTTACTGTAGCACCCGATTTGTTTATGTTTTTAAGTCCTAGGATAGTAAAATTTAAGACTAATTTCTCTTTATTCTGTATTCTTAGGCCACGGCACAGATGGAAGAGCGGCTGGCTGAGTTTATTGCCTCTAATGCTCCAGAGAACGTGCTGCAATTAGCAGATGGGGTTCTAAGTTTCATTCATCATCAAGTTATTGAGCTGGCCAGAGATTGCCTAGATAAATCACGTGAAGGTCTTATTACTTCTCGGTACTTTTATGAGCTGCAGGAAAACTTGGAGAAACTTCTCCAGGATGTAAGTGCTCTCTGGAAAGTGGAATACATTATTTTGATTGAAACTTTAAATAATAGCCGGAGCTTTGATTTTAGGAGAGACAGTGTGGGTTCTGGAGGAAGGGCAGTGGGTGGGGATATCAGGAGATCTGAGTTGTTCCAGTCTGCTGTTGATTTGCCACAGGCAGATGTGCGTAAATCATTTCACCTGTGTACTTAGTTTGTACAAGTTAAATATGCATATGAGTAAGTCAAAGGAAGTTTTTGCCATTTATGAAAATTGAGTTCATCCAGATGAAGGAAATTACTGAACTTTTCTTTCATGTACTTCAAACCTCTGAATGACTTATTAATTACAATAGTGCCTTCAAGGAGTGAAAACACCATAGTTTGTAGTGTTGCTATTAATTTTTCATAAAAGGTTTTCTTGAGCTGAACTTAATCCGGTTGTGGGGTTTTCAGTACTTCAATGTGTTGTGTGGTGTTCAAAGCATATGAAAATACACAAGGGGGCACAATTTTAATGCATGCTCAGTGAGCTTCAGCTGCTCATTAAAAATTGGTCTTTTCCTTCAAAATGAAAATAACATTAAATTAAAAGTATCTCTCAGAGTTTATGTGATAGCTGTTGTGAAGAGTCAGTGCTGTTACCAGTTGCTGGGTCCTGACATCCATTTGGGAATGTCTCCTTAATCCTCTGCTTTGATTTAAGGGGATAGCAAGCTGAAAACACAGGATTTATAAAGATTGTGGTCTCAGATAACAGGGACACCTAGAAACAGAACACATGAAATAATTACTTTTCTGTGATGCTTTTTAATCTATTTGGAGAAGGTGTATTTGTATGTCATTGATAGTTTGCCAACCTACCACATGAATCTGTGCCCCTTTGCCACCCTTTTCAGACATTAGAAAATGGCAGGTGAATAAAAATACTATATTAATACATAATTATTGTATTGAAAAACTTTGTGAAACTTCAGAATCTTCCCATGTATCAACTAAAATCTCTGGCTACCCCGTTTATATGAGTGTGGCTGCAATTTCCCTGCTGTTTGGTATGCATGGGAGAAAAATGACTGATGTTTGGATTTGTGATGTTCTGCCTGGGTGGGGAAAGTAATTTTGGCAGATCAAGAGGGGTAGGGAATATCTTTCGAGGCCTTATATGGTTGTCTAACTATGGGATATCAGCAACTGCTGTGGATGCATTTAATAGTAAAATATATGTTTCTTTGTAAAATTGGTGTTCTTTGGATGCTGTGCGAGAATTTGACCATCGATGCCACCATCCAGTGCTGGAGAAACTGGATCTTGTCAAAGAAACTGTTCAGTATTTGCAGTCTTTAGGAGAGAAGAAGTTGTTTCCAGAGTTGCAAGTGACAGTGTAGCCTTCCTGGGCAGAATAAACACCCAGCCCAGCTGCAGCTGGCAGAGGCATGTGAGCAACCCTGCATGTATGAGGCAGGCAGTGTAAAGGGGAGATGGGGGTATGCAGCCAGGTAAGTATATGTCAGTGAGTGCACCTTGTGTCTCCAGAGCCTGGAAGCAGGGTGTTTGCATGCATCAGCTATGAAATAAGAGGTTAGGCCTCTTTGGGTGGTGGTTTTAAAGTTGGAAAGATTTCACTTGACGTTGGTATGTGTGCTCATCAAAGTAGCTTACATTTCAGGGGGTGCAAGGGGACTACAGGGTGTTTAGTTGCTTTTGGTAGCAGATACTTGGAGCTTGAAATTCTCCCAGACTTTCCTTCTCTGTGTGTGGACAATGATTTCTCATACTATAAGCAATTAAGAGAGCAATAAATTGGGTCTAGCCTCTTCTGGGCTGTACTTCCAGGCCTGTGTTCTGGCCTATAGACATGAATCAGGATCTTTGAAGAGGTTTGGGTCAGATAAATCTGCTTGTTCCTTTCCTCTGCTTTCTCAGAACAAATACTCAGAACACACTTAGATCTCCTTTTCCCTTTAATGCAACATGTATTATACTACTCCTAAGCATGGGGAAGGATGACATTGAACTGTTACTAGAGAAGATGCAGTAGTCATCTCTGGACTTGTTCAGAAATATATGTTCAGGGCTGTCTTTGACTCTTCCTCCTTGTCTTCTGCAAAGTGGGGCTGAGAGAAGGGTCATTTCTTAAGTTGAACTGGTTTACTTTAAGAAGTAAAGTAGGCAAGAGACAATTAAAAGGAAAGCTTAGAGACAAGGGAGGCAGAACAGGCTGGGAAGGAATCAGACAAGGAAAATAAAGACAGCAGAGGAGTGTCAAAGACTTCATTCTGTATCTTTCTCATTTGTTTTTTATGTCCTATCATAGTTCCTTGGCTTTTCAGTATTTTAATATTTAGAAGCTTCTTTGTTTCCCCTGCTTGCCTGTCTGTGCTCTGCCCTCCAGACTGCATTCTGAAAGGAAGTAACTGGTACATTTAATTCTAAATACATAGAAATTGGTAGGAATGTTTCTTTTGGAGGACCCCCCTGTAACACAGGAAGTTTGGAGTTGAGTTTAGATGAATCTAGATTTGACGGCCTTTGCTTAGCTTGTAAGGTATCACACAGAGTTACATGCTATATAAATAATACCAACTGGAAACTTATCAAAAAGCTCTTCCACTTGGGCATTTGTATGGTTTGTGCAGTAGGATGTATAGTTTTATGGTATATTTTTATAACATACAGAAAGACTGGGGAGATGGTTTATTGGTGAATAATGAGGTCAACAAGTGGCAGGAATATCCATAGACTTCTGTACATTTTTACTGTGAAAGAATGGATTCTCTTGACATTCTTTTCTTTAGGGGACAGTTCTGACATGTGCTAACAAACTAAACTTGCGCAGTGTTTCAAACTGTAGAAAAGAAACCTGATACAAAATGTTGGAGTTTGAGTCTACTTTATATTGTAAGAATATAACTATACAACAGAGTAATTGGGTGTGTAAATAATGAGCTGTTTATATATAGCAAACCAGAATGCTTTTTGAAGTTTTTAGGTCTTGGCTTTTGTAATAAAATGCCAACAAATCTCGTTAGTTATGGCAAATGAGATCTTCTCCCTTGTTTGGAGCATGAAGTAATGTATTTTAGCCAGAAAAAAAACTATTGCTTATTGCATCACTGAAATTATCCTGAAGTAAAAATGAGTGTAAGAGATTTTCTTTATTTTGGAAGATGTGAACTTGAATGTTGCACATCATACTTAAAGTAAAAATGTTGAAAAATAAGATGAAACACTTATAAAATGAATATGTGACATTCAGTTCTTGGTATTTATGTTACCATGGGGGTTGGCCTTAGAGGATGGGCTAGGACCTCAGGTCACTGGGGAGAAAAAAATTGTTATAGTCAGTTATTACTTGGCTGAATTAGCAAGGTAAGACTGACCAAAAGAAGTTTAAAGGCTTTTGCATAGATGCAGCCAATTGGTAAGGAAGGTGAAGGATTACAGGTGTTTCTACACATGGGACAGAAGGAATGGGGAAAAGTATTAGTATTTTACTGCGGTGACTGATGCTGCACATTGGCAAATGGATATTCTGATTGGAGTTGCTGTCTTAATGTGAGCCTGAGTGTAAATTTATTGGTTCTTGGCATTGCAGGTCTATTGTTTTGGTTTCTATCAGTATATTAGCTTAATTACAGCATTGTGACTTGCATATCCCAGTTACTGGTCCTGCTGAACCCCAGGGGAGGACAGTGATTTTAATTTCATGCCCCAGTAGCTACAGTTAGTGACGGATGGGTCTTTCAGATAAGGGAATCAGTTTGTAAATTACCCGTTGCTACCTCCTGTACACATGTCACTGGCAGTGTGTGCACAGGAATGGCATCAGCCTCTACCCACAGCCCCTATAGCTTCTCCCTCCCCCCTGGGAGGCTGTGGGAGGGAAGGAAACCCTGAAATGCCACCAGCAACCTTCAGACAAGCGTGTCGTCACTGGAAAGCGCTGATGAGATGGCACGCCTCATGCCAAGGCACATGGAAGCTGCAGGCAGCGCTTGGCTATATAGCCCTCTGATTTCCGCACAGTCCTTAGGGCAGATTGCTCACAAGATGTCTGTAGGGATGTCCGAGCTGTCCTGTGCGAGAAGGAAACAAGAAGAGGCAGTTTTGCTGAGGATCTTGGAAGAGCAGCGCTGTGCAGAGATGATGGCTGAGTGGCTCTTACAAGTTGCGTTTGATTTCTTTATCCTTTTGCTTTCCTGTATCATTTGGCAGTCAAGGTCTGACATTTCCTCTCCAAAACAGGCACCTGAGGAAATTAGTTACATTTTCAAGTTGTTTTGCCTAAATTGTTGTAGATGAGAAAAGGAGGAAACAAAAGGACTCGATGTAAAAGATTGAACAGTACAAATGGATGCAAACTGATGAATGATTGATATTTTTGTGTAATATGTCTTATGTGGGGGGGAAAGGACTTTGCAGTTGCATGGCTCATTTTTCAGATAATACAAAGTTGTTGATGTTATTTATTCATTTCAACACAGCAAACCCCTGGTGATCTGGAATGGCTTTTCAAATATGAAAGCATTAATTTCTCTCTAGAATTCATATTTTAACTTAGGAGTTTGCATAATGTATTAGGGGACACAGGGTGAATACTGATCACCTTCATTTTGATTATTTTCTATTTTATAATTAGAAAATAGCTTTCAGTTAGGAAAAAAAAATGCAACTTAACTTCAGTGCTTTCGAAATTGCCTCCTTTTTAAAGCTCCATAGCCAGGAAGCATCTCGGATACTGGTTTTAGATAATGAACTAGCAGGTACATCGTTTTCTTCAAGGTTAAAATTCTAGCCCTGGCTTGTTAGTGCTGAAGGAAACAATTCAGAATTTCTTATTCTGACCTGTGTCACAATGAGAAATAATAAATATCTGAATTTTGTTTTGTTTGGTAGCAAAATGTCAGGCATATTTTATTTAAAATGCTGCCTATGTGTTTCTAGCTCTGAATTTCTGCTTCCTAGTGTTTTTACTGTTCTTTTAGGTGATCGCTGGTGATTTGACTTCTCATCCACATGCGTCTTTTTCTTAGGTGGCGCTAATGGACAATGCTAAATGAACCTGTAGTTTATTGCTGCTTGCATCCTTGTTGATAAAACATCATTCCTAGAAGCAACTGGCTCTTTGCCAGCATAGAATCATTGGCTGAGCTCTGGACTTTAAATCTGTGACTGTGCTAAAGCCTAATTTTTAGAGTTTTGGGAATAAATAGCTGTACTGTGTTTCAGTTTTTGTCATTGGAATCATCTTTTTATCACCCTGCAATGAAATACTGTTTTATTTGAACTTCAGCACTCATAATGTAACTATAGGGTGCTTGAGCAAAAGAAGAGTGATTTAAGGGGGGTTGTTGTTTGTTGGGGGGGGATTAATTTAATTATCTCTTT